>JAEIGP010000624.1:0-12085 GCA_018904095.1 Zaprionus ghesquierei | reverse complement strand
TCGAAAAAACATTGATATCAAGTGCAATTTTGATGCCATATTGTTCATTTTCGGTTTACATGATAACTATTGCTAGCCAGATGATCTCTGAAATTTGGTAACAATCGGATAATAAACACAGAAGTTATTCAGCTTAACGTTTTCCATAGCTGTAAGCAGCGCTGCCGGCAGCGCTGCTTGCAGCATTGTGCCAAATCGTGTGTGCGTGTACGGTGGTGAAATGGGTTAAGTTGTGAACTGCAAAACGAACAGTACTATTATGCATTTACGGGTTCGAGTCCCGCCCGCATCAAAAATTAAATGTGTGCAAAAATGTTTTTTTATTTTATTTTATATTTTGACTTTGCATAAATATTATAAGTTCATAGCCTTTTACGGTCAAAATATGATTGTAGCCGTTTTTTTGTTCCGCAAATAAATTATGTACAAGCAGCTGGGTAGCGGGTATATTACAGTCGAGCACACTCGACTGTAGCTTTCTTAGTTGTTTTGTTCCGCAAATAAATGATGTACGAGCAGCTGGGTAGCGGTTATATTACAGTCGAGCACACTCGACTATAGCTTTCTTACTTGTTAATTTTTATTTTTTATTTAATTGTATGTTTAAGTTATGAGAACAAATATCAACAAAAACACGCATCATGCATTCAGACTTTGTTTTTGTCGTGCAAGAATTTCCGAATGGTCTCTTAATGTAACTTTGTCAAAATTTGCGTAATGGCTTAATGACCGAATGGGAAAGTGGTGGTAATGGGTCCAAGGTTCGATTCCGCATGCATGCGAGTCATGGTGGGGGAGATCGAACTTTTCTTATTTTTTGCAAATAAAAGTTTTTGCCTCCCTTTTTGAGCTACCTTCATGAAACTTTCTATACATGTTTCTTATTGCTGCCCGCTGTAAATAAGTCGGAACGAGCCGGTACGGACCGATACATCGTATAGATGTCATAGAACCTATCGGTCGTGTTTTTAACAAAATTTATTAAAAGTTAGAGTGCTCTAGAACACTTTCCATTCAAGTATATAAAGAATTATTAAAAGGGCACATACTGTTATACCCGCTACTCATAGAGTAGAAGGGTATTATAACTTTGTTCAAACCGAAAATGTATGTAACAGGCAGAAGGAGACACCTCCGACCCCATAAAGTATATATATTCTGGCTCAGGATCAACAGCCGAGTCGACATAGCCATGTCCGTCTGTCCGTCTGTCTGTCTGTCTGTCTGTCCGTCTGTCTGTCTGTCTGTCCGTATGAAAATCTAGATCTCAGCTATTAAAAGAGCTAGAACTACCAAATTTGGTGACAAAATGTGTTATTATTATACGCTGATCAAGTTTATTTTGGATTTTATTTTCCGAATGGTCTCATAATGTAACTTTGTCAAAATTTGCGTAATGGCTTAATGACCGAATGGGAAAGTAGTGGTAATGGGTCCAAAGTTCGATTCCGCATGCATGCGAGTCATGGTGTGGGAGATCGAACTTTTCTTATTTTTTGCAAATAAAAGTTTTTGCCTCCCTTTTTGAGCTACCTTCATGAAACTTTCTATACATGTTTCTTATTGCTGCCCGCTGTAAATAAGTCGGAACGAGCCGGTACGGACCGATACATCGTATAGATGTCATAGAACCTATCGGTCGTGTTTTTAACAAAATTTATTAAAAGTTAGAGTGCTCTAGAACACTTTCCATTCAAGTATATAAAGAATTATTAAAAGGGCACATACTGTTATACCCGCTACTCATAGAGTAGAAGGGTATTATAACTTTGTTCAAACCGAAAATGTATGTAACAGGCAGAAGGAGACACCTCCGACCCCATAAAGTATATATATTCTGGCTCAGGATCAACAGCCGAGTCGACATAGCCATGTCCGTCTGTCCGTCTGTCTGTCTGTCTGTCTGTCCGTCTGTCTGTCTGTCTGTCCGTATGAAAATCTAGATCTCAGCTATTAAAAGAGCTAGAACTACCAAATTTGGTGACAAAATGTGTTATTATTATACGCTGATCAAGTTTATTTTGGATTTTAGTCACGCACCCTTCCGCCCCTGTAAATAAAAAACAATTGATTACAAGCGCAATTTTGATGCCATATTGTTCATTTTCGGTTTATATTATAACTTTAGCTAGCCAGATTATCTCTGAAAATTTGGTAACAATCGGATAATAAACACAGAAGTTATTCAGCTTAACGTTTTCCATAGATCTAAGCATGGCTGCGGGCAGCGCAAATTCTATATTTGTACAGGAAATAATAAGAAACTCTTTATTTGTACAGGAAATAATAAGAATGCCTTACAATGCAAATTTTTGCAGTTGTTGGATAACAGCGTCAGTAGCTTAGTGGAAAAGCGATGAAGTCCTGAACCGACAGGCCCGTTCCATTCCCAGTTCATGCCGCTTAAGCTTTTTTTTATACCCGCTACTCATAGATTAGAAGGGTATTAAAACTTTGTTCAAGCCGAAAATGTATGTAACAGGCGGAAGGAGACACCTCCGATCCCATAAAGTATATATATTCTGGCTCAGGATCAACAGCCGAGTCGATATAGCCATGTCCGTCTGTCCGTCTGTCTGTCTGTCCGTCTGTCTGTCCGTGGGAAAATCTAGCTCTCAGCTATTATAAGAGCTAGAACTAACAAATTTGGTGACAAAATGTGTTATTATTGCACGCTGATCAAGTTTATTTTGGATTTTGGCCACGCCCCCTTCCGCCCCTGTAAATCGAAAAAGTTAATTACAAGCGCAATTTTAATGCCATATTGTTCATTTTCGGTTTATATGATAACTATAGCTAGCCAGATAACCTCTGAAAATTTGGTAACAATCGGATAATAAACACAGAAGTTATTCAGCTTAACGTTTTCCATAGCTGTAAGCATCGCTGCCGGCAGCGCAAATTCTACATTTGTACAGGAAATAATAAGAATGCCTTACAATGCAAATTTTTGCAGTTGTTGGATAAGAGCGTCAGTAGCTTAGTGGAAAAGCGATGAACTCCTGAACCGACAGGCCCGTTCCATTCCCAGTTCATGCCGCTTAAGCTTTTTATACCCGCTACTCATAGAGTAGAAGGGTATTATGACTTTGTTCAAACCGAAAATGTGTGTAACAGGCAGACAGAGTATGAGACACCTCCGACCCCATAAAGTATATATATTCTGGCTCAGGATCAACAGCCGAGTCAATATAGCCATGTCCGTCTGTCCGTCTGTCTGTCTGTCCGTGTGAAAATCTAGATCTCATCTATTATAAGAGCTAGAACTACCAAATTTGGTGACAGTATGTGTTATTACTGCACGCTGGTAAAGTTTATTTTGGATTTTGGCCACGCCCCCTTCCGCCCCTGTAAATCGAAAAAAATTGATTACAAGTGCAATTTTGATGCCATATTATTCATTTTCGGTTTATATGATAACTGTATCTAGGCAGATGATCTCTAAAAGTTTGGTAACAATCGAATAATAAACACAGAAGTTATTCAGCTTTACGTTTTCCATAGCTGTAAGCAGCGGTGCCGGCAGCGCTGCTTGCAGCATTGTGCCGAATCGTGTGTACGGTGGTGAAATGGGTTAAGTTGTGGTCTGCAAAACGAACAGTACTATTATGCATTTACGGGTTCGAGTCCCGCCCGCATCAAAAATTAAATGTGTGTAAAAATGTTTTTTTTATACCCGCTACTCATAGAGTAGAAGATCAAGTTTATTTTGGATGTTGGCCACGCCCCCTTCCGCCCCTGTAAATCGAAAAAAATTGATTACAAGCGCAATTTTGATGCCATATTGTTCCATATGATAATTATAGCTAGCCTGATGATCTCTGAAAATTTGGTAACAATCGGATAATAAACACAGAAGTTATTCAGCTAAACTTTTTCGATAGCTGTAAGCAGCGCTGCCGGCAGCGCAAATTCTTTATTTGTACAGGAAATAATAAGAATGCCATGCAATGCAAATTTTTGCTGTTGTTGGATAACAGCGTCAGTAGCTTAGTTAAAAAGCGATGAACTCCTGAGCCGACAGGCCCGTGATTCGATTCCCAATTCATGCCGCTTAAGCTTTTTGTTTTTTTTTTTAAGAACTTATACTTTAGTTTTTTAATATGCATTAATTGGTGGTGCATTTTATTTAAAATTTTTTTAATGGCTCACAATGAACTTAGTTAACAAGTGGAGAAGTGACAGTCTCTGAAATCAGCTGTGTGCGATTGTCAGAGCGCAGCTTTTTCTTATATTTTTTTACTTTTATTTTTTATTTAATTATATTTTTATGATTGTTATTTATGAATAAATAGCAACAACAACACGCATCATGCATTCAGACTTTGTTTTGGTCGGGCAAGAATTTCCGAATGGTCTCATAATGTAACTTTGGCAAAATTCGGGTCAAAATGGGTCCAAGGTTCGATTCCGCATGCATACGTGTCATGGTGGGGGAGATCGAACTTTTCTTATTTTTTGCAAAGAAAAGTTTTTGCCTCCCTTTTTGAGCTACCTTCATGAAACTTTGTATACATGTTTCTCATTGCTGCCCGCTGTAAGTACGATAAGTCAGAACGAGCCGGTACGCACCGATGCATCGTATAGATGCCATAGAACATATCGGTCGTTTTTTTTAACAAAATTTATTAAAAGTTACAGTGCTCCAGAACACTTTCCATTCAACTATATAAAGAGGTATTAAAAGGGCACATATCGTTTTTTACATGCACGTATTCGATTTATAGTCTTCAACAGGTAAAGTTATTATTTTTACTGTTTAAGTGATAAATCTTGGATTTTTGTGGTACCTAAATAAAAGTTATACGTTTTCAATACTTTTTACTCCTTTTGCCGGCAGCGCTGCTTGCAGCATTGTGCCGAATAGTGTGTGCGTGTACGGTGATGAAATGGGTTAAGTTGTGGACTGCATAACGAACAAAACTATTATGCATTTATAAATGTGTGCAAAAAATTTAATTTTTTATTTTAGACTTTGACTTTGGATAAATATTTTAAGTCCATGGCCTTTTACGGTCAAAATATGATTGTAGCTGTTCTTTATTGTTCCGCAAATAATTTTGATGTACGAGCAACTGGGTAGCGGGTATATTACAGTCGAGCACAATCGAATGTAGCTTTCTACTTGTTTAAATTACTTTGCAAAATTCTATGACAATTGGGTTAATACTGCTTTTTCTCTATTCTTTGGAGTGGCCTTTACTATCTCGTTATTAGAGAGAATCAAATATTAAATCTGTCACGTCCACTGTCCGATCTGTATTGGACGTATTTAATACTCGGACAAATATGCTTTCTGAAGTTGCCACAGTGTTAGCAACAATAAGTATAGACAGCTACCGTCGAACGCGCCCGAGAGTAAGATACCATTCGCCCAGTTTCGAAACAAACTATCACATATTTAATTGCTTCAAAACACTCTGCACAAGTTTATCCGCTACCTATTGTTTATATTAGATTTATCTCTGAATAGCGCGATCTACATGTGAAAACGGCATAGCTTTAGACACGCTACGGCTGAAACAAAGCATCGTGACGATGACGTCACGACGCGCAGCACAGGCGCAAGCAGTGGAAGTACGGAAAACGGAAACATGGATAACTTCTGTGTTTATGGTCCGATTGGATTGTAATTTGGGGAATAGATTTATATTGCAATTATTTATGTTCATACCAAAGCAGAAAGGTGTTATTTCAATACTTCTCCTGATAATCGAAAACTATCGATTTTCGTGGGCGGTGGGCGTGGCACCTCAAATTTCAAATAAATCTCATCTGCGCATGATTTATAGGAACCCTCGTGCCAAATTGGGTGTAATGCTTTCCTTAATATTCGTAAATTATCGATTTGCGTGGGCGGTGGGCGTGGCACTCCAAATTTGAAATAAACTTGATCTGCGTATGGTATACAGGAACCATCATGTCAAATTTGGTGTCTCTAGCTTTGTAATAGCTGAAATCTCGACGTTCATACAGACAGACGGACATGGCTCAATCGACTCAGCTGTGGATTTTGAGCCAGAATATATATACTTTATGGAGTACTGGAGTATACTTTTTGGGAATTTTAGGTTATTTGGTCTAATTATGAACTCATTTCCATCCTGCTTGCATTCAAGTATGCAGTTATATTTTTTTATAAAATCTAGGCCTACAATCCCATCACACTGCAGTGCAAATTTGGAGTCAACCATATGAAAGCTGTGTGGGATTATATATCCTCCAGTTTGCAGTTCTACAAAGGCCAAGCCTTTGGAGTTTATTACTCCTTCTCCTATGCCTTGTATATTTATAACATTGTATTCTTCAATATCATTGAAGATGTCGGAATTTTCCTTTATGAGCGAAAAGTCCGCTCCTGTATCTAATAGGAATGTTAAATTTTTCTTAGAAACCGAACTAAGAAATGTAATGAATCTATCGACGCCGAAATTTATGACGTGAACCCTTACGCTCTGTTTTGAGCATCTAAGGGCTGATTGGAGTTTTCCGAGTCACTCTATGTTGCTCGAACATTATTATTTCTGTTATAACTTCTACCTGGATTGGAATTATTATTACCGCGGTTACCGCCTCCTCGGTATCCTCGGTTACTATATCTGTTCCTGTTATAATTGTTATAATTTCCATCATTGTCTCTGCCTCTATTTAAGTTACCATTACGGTTGCCTCTATTTTGACGACAGAACAATACTGCGTCGCTCTTCCCAGTTGCGTCGGTACAGCTACCAACGAACTTTGAGATAGCGTCGTTCATATTGTTGTAAGTACCAGCTTGCATTATAAGCTTTACTTTCTCTATGGAACAGTTTGTGGTCATAGCCTTGATAGCATGCTGTGTGCTATATTTATTGGCTAGATCAAGTGAAAGTCCATCATTTATATATGCACTTTCAAGAGCTTTTGTTATATGCTCAACCTCTTTTGTATGTTGGTTGGCGGTTTTATTCATTTGTTGAAGGTTCATCAGCTTTGCTATTATCACTTCAACTGACTCGCCCTTTACATTTCCTCTAAGACTCGAAATTACCTGTGTTATGGTAGTTTCACTGCTTATCAGATTTCTTGCTGTTCCTTTTAATTTGGTTTTTATACCCGCTACTCATAGAGTAGAAGGGTATTATAACTTTGTTCAAACCGAAAATGTATGTAACAGGCAGAAGGAGACACCTGACACATGATAACTATAGCTAGCCAAATGATCTCTGAAAATTTGGTAACAATCGGTTAATAAACACAGAAGTTATTCAGCTTAACGTTTTCCATAGCTGTAAGCAGCGCTGCCGGCAGCGCTGCTTGCAGCATTGTGCCGAATCGTGTGTACGTGTACGGTGGTGAAATGGGTTAAGTTGTGGACTGCAAAACGAACTGTACTATTATGCATTTACGGGTTCGAGTCCCCCCCGCATCAAAAATTAAATGTGTGCAAAAATGTTTTTTTTTTTATTTTAGATTTTGACTTTGCATAAATATTATAAGTCCATAGCCTTTTACGGTCAAAATATGATTGTAGCCGTTTTTTTGTTCCGCAAATAAATTATGTACAAGCAGCTGGGTAGCGGGTATATTACAGTCGAGCACACTCGACTGTAGCTTTCTTACTTGTTATAACCGAAGCAGCTAGACTCATGTTCTCCTTTGATTGAATTAACTATATTTAGAGCATCTAAAAAACTAGTTAAGTTTTCAGCTTTACCGTCAAAGTCAGGTATAAGCTTTGATGCTGTATTTAGGAAATCAATATTGGACTGTGCCATTGTATTTTCTATTTTTAATATAGCTGGAATTGTTAGATTTAATAGGTCTTTATCTTCGATGTCGGTATATTTTTCTTCTTCTTCTTCTTCTGACTCGTTCCGATTGTTCGTCTGCATCAATCGTTAAAGGGGTATTTAGTATTGTTGGAATTGATATTTCCAAACTAAATTTCCTTTTAACTGCTATCAAGTTTAATCGAAATTTGATTAATAGTCTTGATAACTTAGACCAGTGTTCTGAATTAATTGTTTCCCTATGTTCGTATATTAGTCTTCGTGCTTCATTAAAGCAGTCGACTAATGTTGATGCATGTCTTTGAATTGTTTCTGCCTGTATAGGCCTATTCGGTGATAAGCATTTATATGACTTATCGAAGGTAGTTTTTATATTTTTAATTGATGTGCATATTTCATGCCATTCTATGCTCTAGTGTAATTTACGAACTGTTAGTATTTTGGTGGATCTCTACTCAATGTTTCTTTGTTATGTTTTTAATGTTCAAAGATTTTTGGATATTCACCATACTAATTAGACCTTATCCAGATCTAATGCGTTACCCAAGTATCTTTTCTTGAGGCACCTTTTATGTAATTTATATAATTTTGTTATCATACTCGCACATAGCAGTACTACTACTATTATGAGAAGTACTGTAATTGTTTTAAGTTCAGGCTGTGATATCTGAACTGTATTAATTATATTTGCAGTGGAATCCGCTACATTTGAATTATGGTTTAGCATAGTAGACGGTTCCGTAGTTATGGTTTTTGGGGGCTCTAGTTTTGATATGCCATTATCGCTTATGCCTATTCAATTAAACTTATACAATTTATAAAATTTACTTAAACGTCTGGGTTTATGACGTTTTCAAAATGCCCTTCGACGTCTTCGTCGAGGCGAGCTATTTCCTGCAATTCTTCTGCGTTTATGGTAAGCCAACAGTAGGCTGTAAATCGGACAGATATAAAAATGCGTGAGTAAAAACGCCGTAAAATGGTGGCGCCAATATAGCTATACTGATTTATGTCTATAAGCATATCTAAGTGAATGACATTTGAGATATATATTCAATGGAACGTTAATTTAAATTGGTATTGGTAAAATGCCATATAATATTATAAATAATGTATTTTCTTCCGAAAACAAAAAATAAAGATCTTTGTTTTTTCATTAGCAAAATTGTTTGCAGCTGAGTATATATACTCAGTGCCAGAGACATGGAAATATTAGAGTTGGAATGTGCTTGGCTCACAATTCAATAGAGAGAAAAAAAAATTCTCCAACCACATTTGTTAATAAAAGCCTATCATTTTTGTTTGTTAGTAATTTCCAAGCAGCGGTTTCCCGCCTCGGCTTGGGTTTATAGACTTAATAATGAGGCAAATTGGGGCATTTGCATTTAAGCAGCCAGTTTGCGTTTCTTCGCACTTTGGCGAAGCTCGTTTTCAATCTTTTCAAGACGCTCAATGTAGCGTTCCCGGGCCGTCACCTCTTTTGCCAAATGGGTCATCGGTACTCAGCTATTGTGAGTGGGCGTGGTCCATCGGCGGGGTTCTGCTAGAGCGCTTCTTCTAGCGTTGGCCCCTTTGTACCATGGGCTGCGCATTAGAAAATTGTAGCTCATCTGCCATCAATTGCCGTTTGTGTTGTTGTGTGTGTTTTTTTTTTTTTTTTTATTACAAATACGGCAGGAAAATAAAATCTTCGAAAGATACCATCCACCGTCCGTAGATGGTATGCACGATTCATAACTCTCCAAGTAGAGTTAAGCCTACGTACTAAACAAAAAACCTCCGTATGCTCTCCAGTCCTTGCTTCGCTCACTGGTACTTCCAATCAAGGTATTACTTCGGTGAGCAGGATGAATGATGTACCTCTGTCGTTATTAAACGTCGGCTTGCCGCCGTCATTCAACAGCACCAGATCCAGCTGGTTCATGGCATCAATAACGGCCCGTCCTCTGAGATTGGATATCCGGCTTCCCCATTCTATTGCCCAGGCGTTGAAGTCACCCGCAATGACTACAGGCTTGCGCCCTCTAGCGTGGTGAACTAAAGTATTTAACAGTTCCTCGAAGAGGTCCGGGCTGTCACTAGGCGGGGCGTAGCAGCTATACAGGTGAACACCCTTAGCTTTAGCGTACGCAATGCCACGCATAGGCACGCTTTCCTGTTCCTCTATGTAGAGGTTTCTGCAGCATATGACTGCCGCCTTACGTGTAGAGTCGAAGACCACTCCTGAGTTTCCGGACCGCAGCCATTTCCCTGAGGGATTCTTCGATCGCTCCTTTATATTTGGGCACGCTTGCAGAAACTTTTCCCTCCACTTCGAGCAACAACTCGCCTTGTTGGGTCCTCCTGATTTTCTTGACATGACTGCCAAGTTCTGTCAGGCTCGGGACGGCTTTGCGTAGTCGTTTAGGTGCCACCTTAGTCCACTCCGCCTTTTTGTTACCCTCTTTGGCTACGGACGCGAAGCTGGGCGGAAGTGGCTCCTTAATTTTGGACGTCTGCAATGTCACTTGTTAGCGGGAAGCTTCATCGGGGCGAGCTTCACTGGGGCGCTCTTTTTACTGGCTGCCGGGGTGCACGCTGGTTGCAGTCGCGCTTTCGTCTGGGTTGCCGTGCTCTTTGTTGGGGCCACCTTAGCGATGGCATCCTGCAGCTGGATTGCTCTGGCATTTAGAGCTGCCATCTCCGAAATCACCCCCTTAGTTTCCCGGGTGACGTGGCGCTGCGTCTCAAAGGCTGATAACAGTACCGTTATTTTCCGTTCCATAATTCCCAAAATGCTGCGCAGGTCCTCGTTTTTGTAGGCCGACAGTTCTAGTGGTCTAATCGGCGAAACAGGCGGGGTTTTCGCTGAGGCTTTTTGGATCGGCACGCTGATGAGATTGGAGATCTTCTTCTTGGTCACTGGCGGTGCTGAAGGGGCCAAGTTCTCTCCTACTATAACATCACTGATGCTGGGTATTGAAGTCAGCGCTACGCTCACGGCCGCTGGAACTGGGATTTGAGTTCCTCGTTCCGTTATTCCCGCTCCTCTTGTGGGGGACCTGGACATTCTGGGGCTTCGTTTGAATGGGTCCACCACGTCGTCGGGGGCAATGCCCCCCGTTGTACCGTCCATTAATTGGCAGGTGTCAACAACTTACCCTATGCGTACGTAGAGCGCCAAGTTTTAAATTTAAATTTACGAGATTTATATATAAATATAAATATATATTTATAAATATTTATATTATATTTATAAATATATATTTATAAATAAATATTTATAAATATAGATATTTATAAAAATATAAAATTCAAATTAAATATCTGAATTACGCGCTCAACTGATCGAGCAGCCCTGGTGGTGCCGTTGATCTGGCAACGCCACTCAAGTCCGATCGCTTACTGACGTAGGTTGGCAGCGCTGACAGCTGATGAACTCCGGCGGCCACAATGGCGTGACTTACGAAAAGGAGAAAGCGAGGAAGAGTTGAGTGAAAATTAAATTTTCAACTTCACTTAGCCCTCGCGGCGCTCTCCTCGCCCCCACCACCAATAAGCGCAGTGATATGACCTGGGAAAAGACTCCCGATTAGGATTCCAGAACCCGGAGAACCTCGCAGTGAGTATTGCCACCAATGCAGCAGACTTTGACCAAGCACTTTGCTCTTTCAGGTCAGAGCTCTGGGCAGAAAAACCGCAGAAACACAGGAAAAATCTCTTCACTATCAAAAAACACGTCTTGCTATTTTCGTGGTAGATTCCGAGTACCGTGTTGCTGTGTGTGTTATTGTGTGTTTGTTAATAATTTATGCTGTTGTTGTTGTGGTTGTTATTGCTTTCTTTGCAGGTATTGTAGTTGCAGCTAATGAGCACTGCTATTTTTGTGAACACAGCTGTATGTTGGCGTTCATAATTTTTTCACAACTTACACACAACATAATCACAAATCACACATAAAGTTACTCAAGGTTCACAGCAGGACTCGAGACCGAGTCACGGTTGCCATGTAATATTATAAGTTTTATTCTTTGGTGACTTCAGAGCGTCTGCTCTGTTCGAGTGCTTTTATTTGAATAATCTGATGTGTGCTGATGTTGGGTTCAGCTAACCCGCACATACAATGCTTATATCTAAGTACTCTTAAATGCATATATACATATACATATGTATGCAGAAGCCATGCATATTTTATGTATAGCTTGACCACTTGAGCTGCAAAGTGCATGCTCAGCATTCTCACGCTCCGCGATCGGCTTATGTATAAGCATTAGATCGTATTTCAAGAGCTGGAGCGCTCGTGTAATGGTTAGTGGTCTTTTTGTGTATTTTAT
>JAEIGP010000623.1:0-126388 GCA_018904095.1 Zaprionus ghesquierei | reverse complement strand
CTGCGCTGTAGCAATCTCACACAGCTGATTTAAGAGACTGTCACTTCTCCACTTGTTAACAAAGTTCATTGTGAGCCATTAAAAAAATTTTAAATAAAATGCATGACCACCAATTAATGCACATTCAAAAATTAAAGTAAAAGTTCTTAAAAAAAAAAAAAAAAGAACAAGCTTAAGCGGCATGAACGGGGAATCGAACCACGGGCCTGTCGGTTCAGGAGTTCATCGCTTCATCGCCGCGAACCATTTTATAAATAAACTGCATGCCGTGATAAAAATAGAATTGCCCCGTGCGATTTTCAAAACGCAACATTAACAACGCCAGCAGCAGCAGCTGCTGCAAAACTATCCTGTTTTTTTTTTTTTTTTTTTTTTCTCTGTGTTTGCTTTTCATTCTGCGCGTCGTTGTCGTTGTCATTTTTTTTTTTTTTTTTTTGCGCTACCTTTTCGTAATGAGTATTTTTGCAAATTTTCAACCCACACGCAAGAGAGTCAACGACGTCAACAACAACCCAATCATCATTAACATTATCATAATTATCTCTATATATATATAGCATATATATTGCTGTCTGATTATGATGAAACGTTCTGTCTCAAAAGAGAAGCTCTTAACTTCGCTGTTGTTGTGGTTGCACTTTGTGTTCTGCATTCGAAAATAGCCTCAAGTTCGTAGCTTGGCTAAAAATAGTTAACAATCGAGCCAGCCAAAATGAACCGAACTGAACCGAACTGAACTGTTTATACAGCATGGTTTTTTTTTTTGTGTTAATGAGTTGAGTTTTGAGGAGAAGAGCTGGGTAGATCAGTGGCCCAGTGTGTGCTCTATAAATATCACTAAAGTTGTGCTTAAAATTTAAATATCTAATTGGTTGACTTTCACTTCAGGCTAAAATTGGCAGAATGAGCGGAAATGTGAAGGAAGATGACATTGAGTGGAAGATCTTAAGCGATAAAAGATATTTTAGTTGGGAACATTAAAGAAAAATATGCCTTAAGGTTAGCTAGAAGTAAAATTAGGCCAGTTAAGAACTTTACTATATTATAAAATACTATATTATATAGTATACTCCTTACTACATCTTGTACTATATGAAGTTCATTTTCATTTTCGCATCTCTTTGCAGATTTATGTGAGTATTTTGTGCGCTGATTAAAAGCTATTTAGTCTATACTCATTTGGGAAAAATTTCATGGAACTATTCCAAAGAAAACTCAAATGCTTTTGATATAGTATTATGATCAATTCAAAATCGAATTTTAAGCATCACAATTACTTGCTAAATTAAGCAAAACATTCAACTGTGACGTAGATCTAGAATCTATCAATAATTTGGAAAACTTTCATGGAATTTCCCTAAACTATTTAATACTAAACCCGCCAACATATGGTAAACTGAGATCAGTTCCACTTTAATTGTGCAATTAGTGGTCAAAATAAGCAATAGAAACCCCTGAGGAGTGCGAACTACAATCTATCATTCATTTTGGGGGGGAAAAATTGTATGGAAATTCCCTATGGCAAATTTTTGTGTGGGAAAACTAGGGCAAAGCGTTACCATGTATAATATATATTTGTACACTATAATCAAATGCGTTATATAGAATATTAATTTTGTTGCTTATTTAGCCATAATTCACTATTTTTTTTCTCTTCGTCTTTGATCATTCGCATGATTTGCATTTTCAGAATTAATGGGCCAAAGTAAACCTCAATCTCAAGCAGGCAGCACAGTGGGTAGTGGGGGGGGGGGGTGGCATAGCTAGTTTTGTTTATTGCGTAGTCAACATAACATACTGTGTGTGTGCGTGTGTGTGTTTCGCATATATTTATATAGACACATCGTCTAGCTGTTATTCAATTTTTGGTGATGATGCGAAAACAACAAAACAAATTTGTTAAAACTAAAAATACATTTATTATAAAAATAAGTAGAGAGCAACACTCACACACAGACAGTGCGAGAAACATATCAATGTGCGAGTTGGAGATAGATGTAGATCCTATATTATGTTTGTATGTTGCATACGCAACTTGACTTTTGCCAGGCGTCGATTCACCTTGACGAACATGTAAACAAAACGTTGACAAATCGAATATTGTTAGGAGTGAGAATGGTGATTCCCCGAGATCGAGAGGGAGACTTTCGAAGGGGAAAAGAGTCTCTTATCTGCTCAGCGAGTCCCCCTGACTCCTCCATAACGCATAGTCCCCATTCGAAACTCCCTTCCTTTCCACTTCTAAATCTCCCTTTCCCCAAAGTTACCCCTCTCTCTCTTTCTCATCAGTTCCCTCCCTCTCCCTCTTATATGGGCATTTGTTACGCATATCTTTCCGGCACTTAGTTTCGCTTACCGAAATGACCAAAAAAAGGCGTCGCCATCGCCGAAAAGCCAGTGTCAGCGCCAGAAGTGCCTCTAATTTCAATATGGCTGCCCGTGCCCCGCTTCGCCCTTGACAGTTAACACAATTGCTGACACAATTTCCGAGATTTATTGCCAGCACGCACACTCACACACACACACACTCGCACACACACACACAATCACATTGCGACACCCGCAAAACATGGCGGCATTTGGTGGTTGCCAAAAGGAATTGGATACGTTGCTACCTCCCCTCCACCGTCCTTATCAGCCTAACAAAAAAAAGGACATTGGGTCCTCTCTGGCAAAATAAATCAAATGAAATCGATGATTTTCCTTTTACCGTTATATTATGTCATGTTCTTCCGGCAGCACGGAATGTGTCAACAAGGGTTACCTCGACTCCTCGACTCGATTGGGCATTGAAAAGGGGCGACGAAGGGAGACAGACCAGACCATGATAGGATTGCGGATTGACTTTATTTATTTATTATTTGACTTTATTTATAGGGAAGAGGGGGGAGGGGCAGGGTGGGTAGCTAAGCATCGTGGAAAAACTCATCTGCATTTGCAGTAAAACAGAAAAACAGTCAAAGCCAAAACGAGAACGGAAACTCAGCTCAAAGCGAATTTGCACAAAATGTTGCCTTGGGTTCGTAAGCCACGCCCCCCCGCCTCCCATTCTGTACGTAGTTTGGGAAGTTTTCATTTGCCTGACACAAAATGACAAATGAATTTTGAAATAAGCGCTCGTATCCGCTTGATTGTTTGTTTTTGGGTTCAGTCTCGGTCTCTAATCCCCCCGCCCCGCCCTGTCAGAGTCGCCCACAATGCAGACGGAACTGCTGCAGCTGTGGGTAGTCTATCCGAGTGTGTGTGTGCTGTGTGTGGGTGGATGGGTAGACGGTGTCAATGATTGGCATTGAGCAGAAAGTTAAATTGATTTCAATGCAGCGCGCAATTGAAATTGAAAAGCGCAGCGTTTTGTGAATGCGTCTGACATTTGCATGTCGAACGGCAATTTACCGTTCCACTTGGCAGCCGCAAAAGCCAAAAGGGAGACAGAGACAGCGACAGAGAGAGAGAGAGAGAGAGGGCGGGCAATATACACAGTGCTTATAGTAAAAACAAGCCACACTCTGTGGCTGGAGCAATCGACACTTTAAGTCAAAGGGCATATTTAAGCAGCAATTGCAGACAATTTGACAAGATTAAAGAAATCTTTTGATTCTCCCTGCACTTCTAACTGTAATAACGTGTGCAATAACCGAGGGATTTTCTAGGGGTATGGGTTTATATGCTTGGTTTGGGTTCTAGTTTGATGTTGCATCAAAATATTGAGGAATTAAGAGTTTCCTTTTTTTGACTATTTTTCCATACCTACCCTAAGAAAAACTTTTAAAAACTTTTTTTAAATTTACTTTTTGATTTTTTGCCGAAAATCGATTAAACTAGTGAAAATAAGCATACAATTTGTTTACAAACTGTTTTCTGATGGATTTTACGAAAGTTATGGAAAAAAATCGTTTTTTTTCGATGTTTTTCTTATAACTTCATAGGCATCTTAAGACTTCAAACCTTAAAAAATTTTAAAAAATGTTTTCAAAATTTACTTTTTGATTTTTTGCCGAAAATCGATTAAGCTAGTGAAAATAAGCATACAATTTGTTTCTAAACTGTTTTCTGATGGATTTTACGAAAGTTATAAAAAAAAATCGTTCTTTTCGATGTTTTTCTTATAACTTCATAGGCATCTTGAGACCTCAAACCATAAAAAATTTTAAAAAATGTTTTCAAAATTTACTTTTTGATTTTTTGCCGAAAATCGATTAAGCTAGTGAAAATAAGCATAAAATTTGTTTCCAAACTGTTTTCTGATGGATTTTACGAAAGTTATGGAAAAAATTCGTTTTTTTCGTTGTTTTTCTTATAACTTCATAGACATCTTGGGACTTCAAACCTTAAAAAATTTAAAAATTTTTTTTCAAAATTTACTTTTTTATTTTTTGCTGAAAATCGATTAAGCTAGTGAAAATAAGCATACAATTTGTTTCCAAACTGTTTTCTGATGGATTTTACGAAAGTTATGGAAAACAAGTAAGAAAGCT
Source organism: Zaprionus ghesquierei (assembly GCA_018904095.1). Lineage (NCBI taxonomy): Eukaryota > Metazoa > Arthropoda > Insecta > Diptera > Drosophilidae > Zaprionus > Zaprionus ghesquierei. Next base: position 121,913 of record JAEIGP010000623.1, on the reverse strand, counting down.
ACAGTCGGGTGTGCTCGACTGTAATATACCCGCTACCCAGCTGCTTGTACATAATTTATTTGCGGAACAAAAAAACGGCTACAATCATATTTTGACCGTAAAAGGCTATGGACTTATAATATTTATGCAAAGTCAAAATATAAAATAAAAAAAAAAACATTTTTGCACACATTTAATTTTTGATGCGGGCGGGACTCGAACCCATAAATGCATTATAATACTGTTCGTTTTGCAGTCCACAACTTAACCCATTTCACCACCGAACACGCACACACGATTCGGCACAACAGCTATGTAAAACGTTAAGCTGAATAACTTCTGAGTTTATTATCCGATTGTTACCAAATTTTCAGAGATCATCTGACTAGCTATAGTTATTATGTGAACCAAAAATGAACAATATGGCATCAAAATTGCACTTGTTATCAATGTTTTTTCGATTTGCGGGGGCGGAAGGGGGCGTGGCCAAAATCCAAAATAAACTTGATCAGCGTGCAATAATAACACATATTGTCACCAAATTTGGTTGTCCTAGCTCTTATAATAGCTGAGATCTAGATTTTCACACGGACAGACAGACGGACATGGCTTTATCGACTCGGCTGTTGATCCGCTAAACGGAGTCAACATCCCCAACGCGCCCGCACCCAAATACCTTGGACTGACCCTGGACCGCAGGCTTACATGGCGTCCCCACATCGTCACCAAACGCATTCAGGCCGATGCGCGCCTGAGGCAGATGCAATGGCTTATTGGGAGAAGGTCCAAGCTGAGGCAGAGCCTCAAAATCCTGGTTTACAAGGCAATTCTCAAGCCCATCTGGACCTACGGGATACAGCTGTGGGGCACGGCAAGCCACACGAATCGCCTGCGAATACAGCGGTTCCAGAACAAGTGCTTGAGAATTGCCTGTAATGCGCATCCCTACCATGAGAATATCGCCATACACAGGGAACTTGGAATCCCGCAAGTCACAGACGAAATCTCCAGGCTCAGCGAGAGATACCTGAAAAGGCTCGAGAACCACCCCAACCACCTCGCCATCAACCTGTTGGACAACAGCCAGGCAAGCAGACGTCTAATGAGGAGACATCCCCTTGATCTACCACAGTAATAAGAAGCAAATTTCAAACCCGCCCCAAATACATGTACAATAGTATCCCCCCTTAAGTCAATGTTCACCCGCAAAACCATTTAATTATTGTCCAATAGGACAGATTTTAAATAAATAAACGCACGCTACAAAAAAAAAAAAAAAAAAAAAACATACAAGCAAGCTAAGTTTTTTTCATATGAAACAAAAATTGTCAAATAGCATTATTTCGTATGAAATTATGTATGTGAAACAAAATTTTCATATGAAATCAAAAAAGTTAAATAAGTTTTATATGAATTATCAACCAAGTATGAAATTGTAAATGTGAAAACAAGTTTACATATGAAATCAAAAAAGGTACATTATTTTCATATGAATTATTAACCAAATTAAATTTATTTCATGCGAAATCAAAATAGTCAATTAGTATTACTTTATATAAAATTATGTATGTTAAAGAAGTTTTCATATGAAATCAAACAAGTAAGAAAGCTACAGTCGAGTTTGCTCGACTGTAATATACCCGCTACCCAGCTGCTCGTAAATAATTTATTTGCGGAACAAAAAAACCAGCTACAATCATATTTTGACCGTAAAAGGCTATGGACCTTCAATATTTACGCAAAGTTAAAATCTAAAATAAAAAAGAAAACATTTTTGCACACATTTAATTTTTGATGCGGGCGGGACTCAAACCCGTTAATGCATAATAGTACTGTTCGTTTTGCAATCAACAACTTAACCCATTTCACCACCGTACACGCACACACGATTCGGCACAATGCTGCAAGCAGCGCTGCTTACAGCTATGGAAAACGTTAAGCTGAATAACTTCTGTGTTTATTATCCGATTGTTACCAAATTTTCAGAGATCATCTGACTAGCTATAGTTATCATGTGAACCGAAAATGAACAATATGGCATCAAAATTGCGCTTGTAATCAATGTTTTTTCGATTTACGGGGGCGGAAGGGGGCGTGGCCAAAATCCAAAATAAACTTGATCAGCATGCAATAATAACACATATTGTCACCAAATTTGGTAGTCCTAGCTCTTATAATAGCTGAGATCAAGATTTTCACTCGGATAGACAGACGGACATGGCTTTATCGACTCGGCTGTTGATCCTGAGCCAGAATATATATACTTTATGGGGTCAGAGTTGTCTCCTTCTGCCTGTTACATACATTTTCGGTTTGAACAAAGTTATAATACCCTTCTACTCTATGAGTAGCGGGTATAAAAACAACCGATAGGTTCTATGGCATCTATACGATGTATCGGTGCGTTCCGGCTCGTTCCGACTTATTTACAGCGGGCAGCAATAAGAAACATGTATACAAAGTTTCGTGAAGGTAGCTCAAAAAGGGAGGCAAAAACTTTTCTTTGCAAAAAATAAGAAAAGTTCGATCACCCCCACCATGACACGCATGCATGCGGAATCGAACCTTGGACCCATTACCTAAAAGGTCCATCACTTCTCTATTCGGTCATTAAGCCATTACGCAAATTTTGACAAAGTTACATTATGAGACCATTCGAAAATTCTTGCACGACAAAAACAAAGTCTGAATGCATGATCCGTGTTGTTGTTGCTATTTATTCTCATAACTTAAACTTACAATTAAATAAAAACTAAAAATATACAAGTAAGAAAGCTACATTCGAGTGTGCTCGACTGTAATATACGCTACCAGCTACCCAGCTGCTCGTACATCATTTATTTGCGGAACAAAAAAAACGGCTACGATCATATTTTGACCGTAAAAGGCTATGGACAGACAGCCATGTCCGTCTGTCCGTCTGTCTGTCCGTGTGAAAATTTAGATCTCAGCTATTATAAGAGCTAGGACAACCAAATTTAGTGACAATATGTGTTATTAATGCACGCTGATCAAGTTTATTTTGGATTTTGGCCACGCCCCCTTCCGCCCCCGCAAATCGAAAAATCATTGATAACAAGTGCAATTTTGATGCCATATTGTTCATTGTTGGTTTAAATGATAACTATAGCTAGCCAGATGATCTCTAAAAATGTGGTAACAATCGGATAATAAACACAGAAGTTATTCAGCTTAACGTTTTTTATAGCTATAAGCAGCGCTGCCGGCAGCGCTGCTTGCAGCATTGTGCCGAATCGTGTGTGCGTGTTCGGTGGTGAAATGGGTTAAGTTGTGGACTGCAAAACCAACAGAACTATAATGCATTTACGGGTTCGAGTCCCGACCGCATCAAAAATTAAATGTGTGCAAAAATGTTTTTTTTTTTTATTTTATATTTTGACTTTGCATAAATATTATAAGTCCATAGCCTTTTACGCTCAAAATATGATTGTAGCCGTTTTTTTGTTCCGCAAATAAATTATGTACAAGCAGCTGGGTAGCGGGTGTATTACAGTCGAGCACACTCGACTGTAGCTTTCTTACTTGTTTTGTATGAAATTATGTATGTGAAAACAAGTTTTCATATGAAATCAATAAACTCAAATTATTTTCATATGAATTATCAACCATTATTATTTTGTATGAAGTTATGTATGTGAAAACAAGTTTTCATATGAAATCAATAAACTCAAATTATTTTCATATGAATTATCAACCAAGTTAAATTTTCTTCATCCGAAATTAAAATAGTCAAAAAGGTATTATTTTATATGAAGTTATGTATGTGAAACAAGTTTTCATATGAAATCAAAAAAGTTAAATAATTTTTATATGAATTATCAACCAAGCTATATTTTCTTCATACGAAGTAAAAACTGTCGAAGAAATTTATTTCGTATGAAATTATGTATGTGAAACAAGTTTTCATATAAAATCAAAAAAGGTAAATTATTTTCATATGAATTATCAACCAAGTTAAATTTTCTTCATACGAAATCAAAATAGTCAATTATTATAACTTTATATGAAATTATGTATGTTAAAAAAATTTTCATATGAAATAAAAAAAGTTAAATTATTTTCAAGTTAAATTTTCTTCATACGAAATCAAAATGGTCAATTAGTATTACTTTATATGAAATTATGTATGTTAAACAAGTTTTCATATGAAATCAAAAGAGTAACAAAGAGTTTTATATACAAGCAAGATAAGTTTTCTTCATATGAAATGAAAATTGTCAAATAAAATTATTTCGTATGAAATTATTTACGTGAAACAAGTTTTCATATGAAATCAAAAAAGTTAATTTATTTTCATATGAATTATTAACCAAGTTAAATTTTCTTCATACGAAATCAAAATAGTCAATTACTATTACTTCATATGAAATTATGTATGTTAAACAAGTTTCTATATGAAATCAAAAGAGTTAAAAAGAGTTTTATGTAGAATATCAAGCAAGATAAGTTTTCTTCATACGAAATGAAAATTGTCAAATCGCAATTTTTAGTATGAAATTATGTATGTGAAACACGTTTTCATATGAAATCAAAAAAGGTAAATTATTTTCATATGAATTATCAACCAAGTTAAATTTTCTTCATACGAAATCAAAATAGTCAATTATTATTACATTATATGATAGTATGTATGTTAAAGAAGTTTTCATATGAAATCAAAGTTCAAAAAACTCAAAAAGTTAAATAATTTTTATATGAAATATCAAACAAGCTATATTTTCTTCATACGATGTGAAAACTGTCGAAGAATTTTATTTCGTATGAAATTATGTATGTGAAACAAGTTTTCATATGAAATCAAAAAAGGTAAATTATTTTCATATGAATTATCAACCAAATTAAATTTATTTCATACGAAATCAAAATAGTCAATTAGTATTACTTTATATAAAATTATGTATGTTAAAGAAATTTTAATATGAAATCAAACAAGTAAGAAAGCTACAGTCGAGTGTGCTCGACTGTAATATACCCGCTACACAGCTGCTCGTACATAATTTATTTGCGGATGAAAAAAACACCTACAATCAAAATCTAAAATAAAAAAAAAACATTTTTGCACACATTTAATTTTTGATGCGGGCGGGACTCAAACCCGTTAATGCATAATAGTACTGTTCGTTTTGCAATCAACAACTTAACCTATTTCACCACCGTACACGCACACACGATTCGGCACAATGCTGCAAGCAGCGCTGCTTACAGCTATGGAAAACGTTAAGCTAATTAACTTCTGTGTTTATGATCCGATTGTTACCAAATTTTCAGATATCATCTGACTAGCTATAGTTATCATGTGAACCGAAAATGAACAATATGGCATCAAAATTGCGCTTGTAATCAATGTTTTTTTCGATTTACGGGGGCGGAAGGGGGCGTGGCCAAAATCCAAAATAAACTTGATCAGCATGCAATAATAACACATACTGTCACCAAATTTGGTAGTCCTTGCTCTTATAATTGCTGAGATCAAGATTTTCACACGGACAGACAGACGGACAGACGGACATGGCTATATCGACTCGGCTGTTGATCCTGAGCCAGAATATATATACTTTATGGGGTCGGAGTTGTCTCCTTCTGCCTGTTTCATACATTTTCGGTTTGAACAAAGTTATAATACCCTTCTACTCTATGAGTAGCGGGTATAAAAACAACCGATAGGTTCTATGGCATCTATACGATGTATCGGCTCGTTCCGACTTATTTACGACTTATTTAAGGGAGGCAAAAACTTTTCTTTGCAAAAAATAAGAAAAGTTCGATCACCCCCACCATGACACGCATGCATGCGGAATCGAACCTTGGACCCATTACCTAAGAGGTCCATCACTTCTCCATTCGGTCATTAAGCCATTACGCAAATTTTGCCAAAGTTACATTATGAGACCATTCGAAAATTCTTGCACGACAAAAACAAAGTCTGAATGCATGATCCGTGTTGTTGTTGCTATTTATTCTCATAACTTAAACTTACAATTAAATAAAAACTAAAAATAAACAAGTAAGAAAGCTACAGTCGAGTGGGCTCGACTGTAATATACCCGCTACCCAGCTGCTCGTACATCATTTATTTGCGGAACAAAAAAAAAAAGGCTACGATCATATTTTGACCGTAAAAGGGTATGGACTTACAATATTTATGCAAAGTCAAAATCTAAAATAAAAAAAAAACACTTTTGCACACATTTAATTTTTGATGCGGGCGGGACTCGAACCCGTAATTGCATAATAGAACTGTTCATTTTGCAGTCAACAACTTAACCCATTTCACCACCGTACACGCACACACGATTCGGCACAATGCTGCAAACAGCGCTGCTGGCAGCGCTGCTTACAGCTATGGAAAACGTTAAGCTGAATAACTTCTGTGTTTATTATCCAATTCTTACCAAATTTTTAGAGATTATTTGGCTAGCTATATTTATCATGTAAACCGAAAATGAACAATATGGCATCAAAATTGCGCTTGTAATCAATGTTTTTTCGATTTACGGGGGCGTGGCCAAAATCCAAAATAAACGTGATCAGCGTGCAATAATAACACATATTGTCACCAAATTTGGTAGTCCTAGCTCTTATAATAGCTGAGATCTAGATTTTCACACGTACAGACAGACGGACAGACAGACAGACGGACAGACGGACAGACGGACAGACAGACAGACGGACAGACGAACATGGCTATATCGACATGGCTGTTAATCCTGAGCCAGAATATATATACTTTATGGGGTCGGAGGTGTCTCCTTCTGCCTGTTACATACATTTTCGGTTTGAACAAAGTTATAATAACCTTCTACTCTATGAGTAGCGGGTATAAAAAATATAAGAAAAAGCTGCGCTCTAACAATCGCACACAGCTGATTAAAGAGACTGTCACTTGTGCACTTGCTAACTAAGGTGATTGTGAGCCATTTAAAACAATTTTAAATAAAATGCACGACCACCAATTAATGCATATTCAAAAATTAAAGTATAAGTTCTTAAAAAAAAAAAGAAAAAGCTTAAGCGGCATGAACTGGGAATCGAACCACGGGCCTGTCGGTTCAGGAGTTCATCGCTTTTCCACTAAGCTACTGACGCTGTTAACCAACAACTGCAAAAATTTGCATTGTATGGCATTCTAATTATTTCCTGTACAAATAAAGAATTTGCGCTGCCGACAGCGCTGCTTACATCTATGGAAAACGTTAAGCTAAATAACTTCTGTGTTTAATATCCGATTGTTACCAAATTTTCAGAGATAATCTGGCTAGCTATAGCTATCATATAAACCGAAAATGAACAATATGGCATCAAAATTGCGCTTATAATCAATTTTTTTCGTTTTACAGGGGCGGAAGGAGGCGTGGCCAAACTCCAAAATAAACTTGATCAGCGTGCAATACTAACACATACTGTAACCAAATTTGGTAGTTCTAGCTCTTATAATCGCTGAAATCTAGATTTTCACACGGACGGACAGACAGACAGACAGCCAGACGGACAAGGCTATATCGACTCGGCTGTTGATCCTGTTGATATATGGGGTCGGAGGTGTCTCCTTCTGCCTGTTACATACATTTTCGGTTTGAAAAAAGTTGTAATACCCTTCTACTCTATGAGTAGCGGGTATAAAAAGGTAATTTATTTTCAAATTAAATTTTCTCCATATGAAATCAAAATGGTTAATTAGTATTACTTTATATGAAATTATGTATGTTAAACAAGTTTTCACATGAAATCAAAAGAGCTAAAAAGAGTTTTATATACAAGCAAGATAAGTTTTGTTCATATGAAATGAAAATTGTCAAATAACGTTATTTCGTATGAAATTATGTATGCGAAACAAGTTTTCATATGAAATCAAAAAAGTTAAATTATTTCTATATGAATTATCAACCAAGTCAAATTTTCTCCATACGAAATCAAAATGGTCAATTAGTATTAATTTATATGAAATTATGTATGTGAAACAAGTTTTCAAATGATATCAAAAAAGTTAAATTATTTTCATATGAAATATCAACAAAGTTTAATTTTTTTCATACGGAATAAAAACTGTTAAAAATATTTATCTCATATGGAATTATTTATGTGAAACATATCAAACATGTTAAGTTTTGTTCATACGAAATCAAAATAGTCAAAAAAGTTGATTTCATATGAATTTATGTATGTGAAATAAGTTTTCATATGAAATCAAAAAGATAAATTATTTTCATATGAAGTATTAGCCAAGCTAAGTTAACATCCTACGAAATCAAAACTATCAAAAATATTTATTTCATATGAAATTATGTATGTGAAACAAATATTCATATGAAATCAAGATACGTAATTATTTTCATATGAATTATCAACAAAGTTTAATTTTTTTTCATACGAAATGAAAAATGTCAAAAAAATTTATTTCATATTACATTATGTATGTGAAACAATTTTTTATAAGAAATCAAAAAGTTTAAATCATTTTCATATGAATTATCAATCAAGATAGGTTTTCTTCAAAGAAATTTATTTCATATGAAATTATGTATGTGAAATAAGTTTTCATATGAAATCAAAAAAGTTAAATTATTTTCATATGAATTATCAACCAAGTTAAGTTTTCTTCATACGAAATGAAAACTGTCAAAGAAATTTATTTTATATTAAATTATGTATGTGAAACAAGTTTTTATATGAAATCAAAAAAGGTAAATTATTTTCATATGAATTATCAATCCAGTTAAGTTTTCTTTATAGGAAATCAAAACTGTCAAAGAAATTTATTTTATATGAAATTGTGTATGTGAAACAAGTTTTCATATGAAATCAAGATAGTTAAATTATTTTCATATGAATTATAAACTGAGTTAAGTTTTCTTCATACAAAATGAAAACTGTCGAAGAAATTTATTTCATATGAAATTATGCACGTGAAATAAGTTTTCATATAAAATCAAAAAAATTAAATTATTTTCATATGAATTATCAACCAAGTTAAGTTTTTTACATACGAAATCAAAATAGTCAAAGAAGTTGATTTTAGATGATATTATGTATGTGAAATAAGTTTTCATATGAAATCAAAAAAGTTAATTTAATTTCATATGAATCATCAACCAATTTAAATTTTCTTCATACGAAATCAAAATAGTCAAAGAAATCTACTTCATATGAAATTATGTAAGTGAAATAAGTTCTCACGTGAAATCAACTAAGCTAACTATTTGCATATGAATTGTCAACCAAGTTAAGATCTCTTGATACGAAATCAAAATATTCAAAAAAGTTGATGTCTTATGAATTTATGTATGTGAAATAAGTTTTCATATGAAACCAAATAGATAAATTATATTCATATGAATTATCAGCCAAGTTAGGTTTTCTTTATACGAAATAAAAACTGTCAAAGAAATATATTTCGTATGAAATTATGTATGTGAAACAAGTTTTCATATGAAATCAAGATAGTTAAATTATTTTCATATGAATTATCAACGAAGTTAAGTTTTCTTCATACGAAATGAAAGGTGTCAAAGAAATTTATTTCATTTTAAATTATATATGTGAAACAAGTTTTTATATGAAATCAAAAAAGGTAAATTATTTTCATATGAATTATCAATCAAGTTAAGTTTTTATCAAACGAAATCAAAATAGTCAAAAAAGTTGATTTTATATGAATTTATGTATGTGAAATAAGTTTTCATATGAAATCAAATAAGCTAAACTATTTTCATATGAATTATCAACCAAGTTAAGTTTTCTTCATACGAAATCAAAATAGTCAAAAAAGTTGATTTCATATGAAATTATGTATGTGAGATAAGTTTTTATATGAAATAAAAATAGTTAAATTAATTTCGTATGAATTATCAACAAAGTTATGTTTTCTTCTTACGAAATCAAAATAGTCAAAAAAGTTGATTTCATATGAATTTATGTATGTGAAACAAGTTTTCATATGAAATCAAATAAGCTAAACTATTTTCATATAAATTACCAAGTTAAGTTTTCTTTATACCAAATGAAAAAAGTCATATTGTATTATTTTATTTGAAATTGTGTAAGTGAAACAGGTTTTCATATGAAATAAAATAAGTTAAAGTATTTTCATATGAATTATCAACCAAGTTATGTTTTCTTCTTACGAAATCAAAATAGTCAAAAAAGTTGATTTCATATGAATTTATGTATGTGAAACAAGTTTTCATATGAAATCAAATAAGCTAAACTATTTTCATATAAATTACCAAGTTAAGTTTTCTTTATACCAAATCAAAAAAGTCATATTGTATTATTTTATTTGAAATTGTGTAAGTGAAACAGGTTTTCATATGAAATAAAATAAGTTAAAGTATTTTCATATGAATTATCAACCAAGTTAAGTTTTCTTCTTACGCAATCAAAATATTCAAAAAAGTTGATTTCATTTGAATTTATGTATGTGAAACAAGTTTTCATATGAAATCAAATAAGCTAAACTATTTTCATATGAATTATCAAGCAAGTTAAGTTTTCTTCATACCAAATCAAAAAAGTCAAATAGTATTATTTTATTTGAAATTATGTAAGTGAAACAAGTTTTCATATGAAATAAAATAAGTTAAAGTATTTTCATATGAATTATCAACCAAGTTAAGTTTCCTTCATATAAAATCAAAATTGTTAATGAAATTTATTTCATATGAAATTATGTATGTGAAACAAGTTTTCATATGAAATCAAAAAGCAATATTATTTTCATATGAATTATCAACCAAGTTAAATTTTCTTCATACGAATTGAAAACTGTCAAAGAAATATATTTTATATGAAATTATGTATGTGAATCCAGTTTCCATGTGAAAAAATCAAAAAACTTAAATTTTTTTCATATGACCTATTAACCAAGCTAAGTTATCTTCCTAAGAAATCAAAACTATAAAAAATATTTATTTTATATGAAATTATGTATGTGAAACAAATTTTCATATGAAATCAAGATAGTTAATTATTTTCATATGAAGTATCAACAAAGTTTAATTTTTTTTCATATGAAATGAAAATTGTCAAAGAAATTTATTTCATATTACATTATGTATGTGAAACAAGTTTTTATATGAAATCAAAAAAGTTAAATTATTTTCATATGAATCAAGTTAAGTTTTCTTCATACGAAATGAAAACCGTCAAAGAAATTTACTTCATATTAAATAATGTATGTGAAACAAGTTTTTATATGAAATCAAGAAGCAAAATTATTTTCATATGAATTATCAAGCAAGTTAAATTTTCTTCATACGAAATGAAAACTGTCAAAGAAATATATTTTATATGAAATTATGTATCATATGAAATTGTGTATGTGAATCCAGTTTCCATGTGCAAAAATCAAAAAAGTTAAATTTTTTTCATAAGACTTATTAACCAAGCTAAGTTATCTTCCTAAGAAATCAAAACTATCAAAAATATTAATTTTATATGAAATTATGTATGTGAAATAAGTTTTCATATGAAATCAAAAAAGTTAAATTAATTTCATATGAATTATCAACAAAATTTATTTTTTTTATACGAAATGAAAACTGTCAAAAATATATATTTCATATGAAATTATTTATGTGAACCATATCAAACAAGTTAAGTTTTGTTCATACGAAATCAAAATAGTCAAAAAAGTTGATTTCATATGAATTTATATATGTGAAACAAGATTTCATATGAAATCAAATAAGCTAAACTATTTTCATATAAATTATCAACCAAGTTAAGTTTTCTTCGTACCAAATCAAAAAAGTCAAATAGTATTATTTTATTTGAAAATAAGTAAGTGAAACAAGTTTTCATATGAAATAAAATATTTATTTTCATATGAAATTTCAATCAAGTTAAGTTTCCTTCATACGATATCAAAATAGTTAAAAAAGTTGATTTCATAAGAATTTATGATTGTGAAACAAGTTTTTATTTGAAATCAAATAGGCTAAACTATTTTCATATAAATTATCTACCAAGTTAAGTTCTCTTCATACGAAATCAAAATAATCAAATAGAATTATTTTATATGAAATTATGTAAGTGAAACACGTTTTCATATGAAATCAAAAGTTAAAATATTTTCATATGAGTTATCAACAAAATTTATTTTTTTCATATGAAATTAAAACTGTCAAAAGTATTTATTTCATATGAAATTATTGATGTGAAACAAGTTAAGTTTTGTTCATACGAAATCACAATAGTCATAAAAGTTGATTTCATATGGTTTATGTATGTGAAATAAGTTTTTATATGAAACCAAAAAGATAAATTATTTTCATATAAATTATAAGCCAAGTTAGGTTTTCTTTATAGGAAATGAAAACTGTCAAAGAAATATATTTCAAATGAAATTATGTATGTGAAACAAGTTTTCATATGAAATCAAGATAGTTAAATTATTTTCATATGAATTATCAACCAAGTTAAGTTTTCTTCATACGAAATGAAAACTGTCAAAAAAATTTATTTCATATTAAATAATGTATGTGAAACAAGTTTTTTTATGAAATCAAAAATGTTTAATTATTTTCATATGAATTATCAATCAAGTTAAGTTTTCTTCATACGAAATCAAAACTGTCAAAGAAATTTATTTCATATGAAATTGTGTATGTGAAACAAGTTTTCATATGAAATCAAATGAGCAAAACTATTTTCAGATGAATTATCAACCAAATTAAGTTTCCTTTTAACGAAATGTTAACTGCTATAGAAATTGATTTCATATGAATTTTTGTATGTGAAACAAGTATTCGTATAAAATCAAAAAAGGTAAACTATTTTCATATGAGTTATCAACCAAGTTAAGTTTTGTTCATACGAAATCAAAATAGTCAAAAAAGTTGATTTCATATAAATTTATGTATGTGAAACAAGTTTTCATATGAAATCAAATAAGCTAAACTATTTTCATATGAATTATCAACCAAGTTAAGTTTTCTTCATACCAAATCAAAAAAGTCAAATAGTATTATTTTATTTGAAAATATGTAAGTGAAACAAGTTTTCATATGAAATAAAATAAGTTTAAGTATTTTCATATGAATTATCAACCAAGTTAAGTTTCCTTCATATAAAATCAAAACTGTTAATGAAATTTAATTCATATGAAATTGTGTATGTGAAACAAGTTTTCATATGAAATCAAAAAGCAATATTATTTTCATATGAATTATCAACCAAATTAAATTTTCTTCATACGAATTGAAAACTGTCAAAGAAATATATTTTATATAAAATTATGTATGTGAATCCAGTTTCCATGTGAAAAAATCAAAAAAGTTAAATTTTTTTCATATGACTTATTAACTAAGCTAAGTTATCTTCCTAAGAAATCAAAACCATCAAAAATATTTATTTTATATGAAATTATGTATGTGAAACAAATATTCATATGAAATCAAGATAGTTAATTATTTTCATATGAATTATCAACAAAGTTTAATTTTTTTTTCATACGAAATGAAAATTGTCAAAGAAATTTATTTCATATTACATTATGTATGTGAAACAAGTTTTTATATGAAATCAAAAAAGTTAAATTATTTTCATATGAATCAAGTTAAGTTTTCTTCATACGAAATGAAAACCGTCAAAGAAATTTACTTCATATTAAATAATGTATGTGAAACAAGTTTTTATATGAAATCAAGAAGCAAAATTATTTTCATATGAATTATCAAGCAAGTTAAATTTTCTTCATACGAAATGAAAACTGTCAAAGAAATATATTTTATATGAAATTATGTATGTGAAATAAGTTTTCATATGAAATCAAAAAAGTTAAATTAATTTCATAATAATTATCAACAAAATTTATTTTTTTTATACGAAATGAAAACTGTCAAAAATATATATTTCATATGAAATTATTTATGTGAACCATATCAAACAAGTTAAGTTTTGTTCATACGAAATCAAAATAGTCAAAAAAGTTGATTTCATATGAATTTATATATGTGAAACAAGTTTTCATATGAAATCAAATAAGCTAAATTTTTTTCATATAAATTATCAACCAAGTTAAGTTTTCTTCGTACCAAATCAAAAAAGTCAAATAGTATTATTTTAGCTATGGAAAACGTTAAGCTGAATAACTTCTGTGTTTATGATCCGATTGTTACCAAATTTTCAGATATCATCTGTCTAGCTATAGTTATCATGTGAACCGAAAATGAACAATATGGCATCAAAATTGCGCTTGTAATCAATGTTTTTTCGATTTACGGGGGCGGAAGGGGGCGTGGCCAAAATCCAAAATAAACTTGATCAGCATGCAATAATAACACATACTGTCACCAAATTTGGTAGTCCTTGCTCTTATAATTGCTGAGATCAAGATTTTCACACGGACAGACAGACGGACAGACGGACATGGCTATATCGACTCGGCTGTTGATCCTGAGCCAGAATATATATACTTTATGGGGTCGGAGTTGTCTCCTTCTGCCTGTTTCATACATTTTCGGTTTGAACAAAGTTATAATACCCTTCTACTCTATGAGTAGCGGGTATAAAAACAACCGATAGGTTCTATGGCATCTATACGATGTATCGGTCCGTTCCGGCTCGTTCCAACTTATTTACAGCGGGCAGCAATAAGAAACATGTATACAAAGTTTCGTGAAGGTAGCTCAAAAAGGGAGGCAAAAACTTTTCTTTGCAAAAAATAAGAAAAGTTCGATCACCCCCACCATGACACGCATGCATGCGGAATCGAACCTTGGACCCATTACCTAAGAGGTCCATCACTTCTCCATTCGGTCATTAAGCCATTACGCAAATTTTGCCAAAGTTACATTATGAGACCATTCGAAAATTCTTGCACGACAAAAACAAAGTCTGAATGCATGATCCGCTGCCGGCAGCGCTGCTTACAGCTATAAAAAACGTTAAGCTGAATAACTTCTGTGTTTATTATCCAATTCTTACCAAATTTTCAGAGATTATTTGGCTAGCTATATTTATCATGTAAACCGAAAATGAACAATATGGCATCAAAATTGCGCTTGTAATCAATGTTTTTTCGATTTACGGGGGCGGAAGGGGGCGTGGCCAAAATCCAAAATAAACTTGATCAGCGTGCGATAATAACACATATTGTCACCAAATTTGGTAGTCCTAGCTCTTATAATAGCTGAGATCTAGATTTTCACACGTACAGACAGACGGACAGACAGACAGATGGACAGACGGACAGACGGACAGACAGACAGACGGACAGACGAACATGGCTACATCGACTCAGCTGTTAATCTTGAGCCAGAATATATATACTTTATGGGGTCGGAGGTGTCTCCTTCTGCCTGTTACATACATTTTCGTTTTGAACAAAGTTATAATAACCTATTACTCTATGAGTAGCGGGTATAAAAAATATAAGAAAAAGCTGCGCTCTAACAATCGCACACAGCTGATTAAAGAGACTGTCACTTGTGCACTTGCTAACTAAGGTGATTGTGAGCCATTTAAAACAATTTTAAATAAAATGCACGACCACCAATTAATGCATATTCAAAAATTTAAGTATAAGTTCTTAAAAAAAAAAAGAAAAAGCTTAAGCGGCATGAACTGGGAATCGAACCACGGGCCTGTCGGTTCAGGAGTTCATCGCTTTTCCACTAAGCTACTGACGCTGTTATCCAACAACTGCAAAAATTTGCATTGTATGGCATTCTAATTATTTCCTGTACAAATAAAGAATTTGCGCTGCCGACAGCGCTGCTTACATCTATGGAAAACGTTAAGCTAAATAACTTCTGTGTTTAATATCCGATTGTTACCAAATTTTCAGAGATAAGCTGGCTAGCTATAGCTATCATATAAACCGAAAATGAACAATATGGCATCAAAATTGCGCTTATAATCAATTTTTTTCGTTTTACAGGGGCGGAAGGAGGCGTGGCCAAACTTTAAAATAAACTTGATCAGCGTGCAATAATAACACATACTGTAACCAAATTTGGTAGTTCTAGCTCTTATAATCGCTGAAATCTAGATTTTCACACGGACGGACAGACAGACAGACAGACAGACAGCCAGACGGACAAGGCTATATCGACTCGGCTGTTGATCCTGTTGATATATGGGGTCGGAGGTGTCTCCTTCTGCCTGTTACATACATTTTCAGTTTGAAAAAAGTTATAATACCCTTCTACTCTATGAGTAGCGGGTATAAAAAGGTAAATTATTTTCAAGTTAAATTTTCTCCATATGAAATCAAAATGGTCAATTAGTATTACTTTATATGAAATTACGTATGTTAAACAAGTTTTCACATGAAATCAAAAGAGCTAAAAAGAGTTTTATATACAAGCAAGATAAGTTTTGTTCATATGAAATGAAAATTGTCAAATATCGTTATTTCATATGAAATTATGTATGCGAAACAAGTTTTCATATGAAATCAAAAAAGTTAAATTATTTCTATATGAATTATCAACCAAGTCAAATTTTCTCCATACGAAATCAAAATGGTCAATTAGTATTAATTTATATGAAATTATGTATGTGAAACAAGTTTTCAAATGATATCAAAAAAGTTAAATTATTTTCATATGAAATATCAACAAAGTTTAATTTTTTTCATACGGAAATGAAAACTGTTAAAAATATTTATCTCATATGGAATTATTTATGTGAAACATATCAAACATGTTAAGTTTTGTTCATACGAAATCAAAATAGTCAAAAAAGTTGATTTCATATGAATTTATGTATGTGAAATAAGTTTTCATATGAAATCAAAAAGATAAATTTTTTTCATATGAAGTATTAGCCAAGCTAAGTTAACATCCTACGAAATCAAAACTATCAAAAATATTTATTTCATATGAAATTATATATGTGAAACAAATATTCATATGAAATCAAGATACGTAATTATTTTCATATGAATTATCAACAAAGTTTAATTTTTTTTCATACGAAATGAAAAATGTCAAAAAACTTTATTTCATATTACATTATGTATGTGAAACAAGTTTTTATATGAAATCAAAAAAGTTAAATTATTTTCATATGAATCAAGTTAAGTTTTCTTCATACGAAATGAAAACCGTGAAAGAAATTTACTTCATATTAAATAATGTATGTGAAACAAGTTTTTATATGAAATCAAGAAGCAAAATTATTTTCATATGAATTATCAAGCAAGTTAAATTTTCTTCATACGAAATGAAAACTGTCAAAGAAATATATTTTATATGAAATTATGTATCATATGAAATTGTGTATGTGAATCCAGTTTCCATGTGCAAAAATCAAAAAAGTTAAATTTTTTCATAAGACTTATTAACCAAACTAAGTTATCTTCCTAAGAAATCAAAACTATCAAAAATATTAATTTTATATGAAATTATGTATGTGTAATAAGTTTTCATATGAAATCAAAAAAGTTAAATTCATTTCATATGAATTATCAACAAAATTTATTTTTTTTATACGAAATGAAAACTGTCAAAAATATATATTTCATATGAAATTATTTATGTGAACCATATCAAACAAGTTAAGTTTTGTTCATACGAAATCAAAATAGTCAAAAAGTTGATTTCATATGAATTTATATATGTGAAACAAGTTTTCATATGAAATCAAATAAGCTAAACTATTTTTATATAAATTATCAACCAAGTTAAGTTTTCTTCGTACCAAATCAAGAAAGTCAAATAGTATTATTTTATTTGAAATTAAGTGAGTAAAACAAGTTTTCATATGAAATAAAATATTTATTTTCATATGAATTATCAATCAAGTTAAGTTTCCTTCATACGATAACAAAATGGTCAAAAAAGTTGATTTCATAAGAATTTATGATTGTGAAACAAGTTTTCATATGAAATCATATAGGCTAAACTATTTTCATATAAATTATCTACCAAGTTAAGTTTTCTTCATACGAAATGAAAACTCTCAAAGAAATTTATTTCATATTAAATTATGTATGTGAAACAAGTTTTTATATGAAATCAAAAATGTTAAATTATTTTCATATGAATTATCAATCAAGTTAGGTTGTCTTCATACGAAATCAGAATAGTCAAATAGAATTATTTTATATGAAATTATGTAAGTGAAACACGTTTTCATATGAAATCAAAAGTTAAAATATTTTCATATGAGTTATCAACAAAGTTAAATTTTTTTCATATGAAATGAAAACTGTCAAAAGTATTTATTTCATATGAAATTATTTATGTGAAACAAGTTAAGTTTTGTTCATACGAAATCAAAATAGTCAAAAAAGTTGATTTCATATGAATTTATATATGTGAGTCAAGTTTTCATATGAAATCAAATAAGCTTAACTATTTTCATATAAATTATCAACCAATTTAAGTTTTCTTCATACCAAATCAACAAAGTCAAATAGTATTATTTTATTTGAAAATAAGTAAGTGAAACAAGTTTTCATATGAAATAAAATATTTATTTTCATATGAATTATCAATCAAGTTAAGTTTCCTTCATACGATATCAAAATAGTCAAAAAAGTTGATTTCATAAGAATTTATGATTGTGAAACAAGTTTTCATATGAAATCAAATAGGCTAAAATATTTTCATATAAATTATCTACCAAGTTAAGTTCTCTTCATACGAAATCAAAATAATCAAATAGAATTATTTTATATGAAATTATGTAAGTAAAACACGTTTTCATATGAAATCAAAAGTTAAAATATTTTCATATGAATTATCAACAAAGGTGAATTTTTTCATACGAAATGAAAACCGACAAAAGTATTTATTTCATATGAAATTATTTATGTGAATCATATCAAACAAGTTAAGTTTTGTTCATACGAAATCACAATAGTCATAAAAGTTGATTTCATATGGTTTATGTATGTGAAATAAGTTTTTATATGAAACCAAAAAGATAAATTATTTTCATATAAATTATAAGCCAAGTTAGGTTTTCTTTATACGAAATGAAAACTGTCAAAGAAATATATTTCAAATGAAATTATGTATGTGAAACAAGTTTTCATATGAAATCAAGATAGTTAAATTATTTTCATATGAATTATCAACCAAGTTAAGTTTTCTTCATACGAAATGAAAACTGTCAAAAAAATTTATTTCATATTAAATAATGTATGTGAAACAAGTTTTTATATGAAATCAAAAATGTTAAATTATTTTCATATGAATTATCAATCAAGTTAAGTTTTCTTCATACGAAATCGAAACTGTCAAAGAAATTTATTTCATATGAAATTGTGTATGTGAAACAAGTTTTCATATGAAATCAAATGAGCAAAACTATTTTCAGATGAATTATCAACCAAATTAAGTTTCCTTTTAACGAAATGTGAACTGCTAAAGAAATTGATTTCATATTAAATAATGTATGTGAAACAAGTTTTTATATGAAATCAAAAAAGTTAAATTTTCATAGATAAACAGTTAAGTTTCTTCATACAAAAAATAAATAGTATGAAAAAGTTTAAAAAAATTAAAAATTTCATAATAATTATCAACAAAGTTTGATTTTTTTCATACGAAATGAAAACTGTCAAAAATATTTATTTCATATGAAATTATTTATATGAACCATATTAAACAAGTTAAGTTTTGTTCATACGAAATCAAAATAGTCAAAAAAGTTGATTTCATATGAATTTATGTATGTGAAACAAGTTTTCATATGAAATCAAATAAGCTAAACTATTTTCATATGAATTATCAACCAAGTTAAGTTTTCTTCATACCAAATCAAAAAAGTCAAATAGTATTATTTTATTTGAAAATATGTAAGTGAAACAAGTTTTCATATGAAATAAAATAAGTTTAAGTATTTTCATATGAATTATCAACCAAGTTAAGTTTCCTTCATATAAAATCAAAACTGTTAATGAAATTTAATTCATATGAAATTGTGTATGTGAAACAAGTTTTCATATGAAATCAAAAAGCAATATTATTTTCATATGAATTATCAACCAAATTAAATTTTCTTCATACGAATTGAAAACTGTCGACGAAATATATTTCATATTAAATTATGTACGTGAATCCAGTTTCCATGTGAAAAAATCAAAAAAGTTAAATTTTTTTCATATGACTTATTAACCAAGCTAAGTTATCTTCCTAAGAAATCAAAACCATCAAAAATATTTATTTTATATGAAATTATGTATGTGAAACAAATATTCATATGAAATCAAGATAGTTAATTATTTTCATATGAATTATCAACAAAGTTTAATTTTTTTTTCATACGAAATGAAAATTGTCAAAGAAATTTATTTCATATTACATTATGTATGTGAAACAAGTTTTTATATGAAATCAAAAAAGTTAAATTATTTTCATATGAATCAAGTTAAGTTTTCTTCATACGAAATGAAAACCGTCAAAGAAATTTACTTCATATTAAATAATGTATGTGAAACAAGTTTTTATATGAAATCAAGAAGCAAAATTATTTTCATATGAATTATCAAGCAAGTTAAATTTTCTTCATACGAAATGAAAACTATCAAAGAAATATTTTTTATATGAAATTATGTATCATATGAAATTGTGTATGTGAATCCAGTTTCCATGTGCAAAAATCAAAAAAGTTTTTTTCATAAGACTTATTAACCAAGCTAAGTTATCTTCCTAAGAAATCAAAACTATCAAAAATATTAATTTTATATGAAATTATGTATGTGAAATAAGTTTTCATATGAAATCAAAAAAGTTAAATTAATTTCATATGAATTATCAACAAAATTTATTTTTTTTATACGAAATGAAAACTGTCAAAAATATATATTTCATATGAAATTATTTATGTGAACCATATCAAACAAGTTAAGTTTTGTTCATACGAAATCAAAATAGTCAAAAAGTTGATTTCATATGAATTTATATATGTGAAACAAGTTTTCATATGAAATCAAATAAGCTAAACTATTTTCATATAAATTATCAACCAAGTTAAGTTTTCTTCGTACCAAATCAAAAAAGTCAAATAGTATTATTTTATTTGAAATTAAGTAAGTAAAACAAGTTTTCATATGAAATAAAATATTTATTTTCATTATTATCAATTCAAAAGTTAAGTTTCCTTCATACGATAACAAAATGGTCAAAAAAGTTGATTTCATAAGAATTTATGATTGTGAAACAAGTTTTCATATGAAATCATATAGGCTAAACTATTTTCATATAAATTATCTACCAAGTTAAGTTTTCTTCATACGAAATCAAAATAATCAAATAGAATTATTTTATATGAAATTATGTAAGTAAAACACGTTTTCATATGAAATCAAAAGTTAAAATATTTTCATATGAATTATCAACAAAGGTGAATTTTTTCATACGAAATGAAAACCGACAAAAGTATTTATTTCATATGAAATTATTTATGTGAATCATATCAAACAAGTTAAGTTTTGTTCATACGAAATCACAATAGTCATAAAAGTTGATTTCATATGGTTTATGTATGTGAAATAAGTTTTTATATGAAACCAAAAAGATAAATTATTTTCATATAAATTATAAGCCAAGTTAGGTTTTCTTTATACGAAATGAAAACTGTCAAAGAAATATATTTCAAATGAAATTATGTATGTGAAACAAGTTTTCATATGAAATCAAGATAGTTAAATTATTTTCATATGAATTATCAACCAAGTTAAGTTTTCTTCATACGAAATGAAAACTGTCAAAAAAATTTATTTCATATTAAATAATGTATGTGAAACAAGTTTTTATATGAAATCAAAAATGTTAAATTATTTTCATATGAATTATCAATCAAGTTAAGTTTTCTTCATACGAAATCAAAACTGTCAAAGAAATTTATTTCATATGAAATTGTGTATGTGAAACAAGTTTTCATATGAAATCAAATGAGCAAAACTATTTTCAGATGAATTATCAACCAAATTAAGTTTCCTTTTAACGAAATGTTAACTGCTAAAGAAATTGATTTCATATGAATTTTTGTATGTGAAACAAGTATTCGTATAAAATCAAAAAAGCTAAACTATTTTCATATGAGTTATCAACCAAGTTAAGTTTTCTTCATACGAAATCAAAATAGTCAAAGAAGTTGATTTCATATGAAATTATGTATGTGAAATAAGTTTTCATATGAAATCAAAAAAGTTAAATTAATTTCATAATAATTATCAACAAAGTTTGATTTTTTTCATACGAAATGAAAACTGTCAAAAATATTTATTTCATATGAAATTATTTATATGAACCATATTAAACAAGTTAAGTTTTGTTCATACGAAATCAAAATAGTCAAAAACGTTGATTTCATATGAATTTATGTATGTGAAACAAGTTTTCATATGAAATCAAATAATCTAAACTATTTTCATATGAATTATCAACCAAGTTAAGTTTTCTTCA
Organism: Zaprionus ghesquierei; assembly: GCA_018904095.1. Lineage (NCBI taxonomy): Eukaryota > Metazoa > Arthropoda > Insecta > Diptera > Drosophilidae > Zaprionus > Zaprionus ghesquierei. Next base: position 99,549 of record JAEIGP010000623.1, on the reverse strand, counting down.
TACCAAATCAAAAAAGTCAAATAGTATTATTTTATTTGAAAATATGTAAGTGAAACAAGTTTTCATATGAAATAAAATAAGTTTAAGTATTTTCATATGAATTATCAACCAAGTTAAGTTTCCTTCATATAAAATCAAAACTGTTAATGAAATTTAATTCATATGAAATTGTGTATGTGAAACAAGTTTTCATATGAAATCAAAAAGCAATATTATTTTCATATGAATTATCAACCAAATTAAATTTTCTTCATACGAATTGAAAACTGTCAAAGAAATATATTTTATATAAAATTATGTATGTGAATCCAGTTTCCATGTGAAAAAATCAAAAAAGTTAAATTTTTTTCATATGACTTATTAACCAAGCTAAGTTATCTTCCTAAGAAATCAAAACCATCAAAAATATTTATTTTATATGAAATTATGTATGTGAAACAAATATTCATATGAAATCAAGATAGTTAATTATTTTCATATGAATTATCAACAAAGTTTAATTTTTTTTCATACGAAATGAAAATTGTCAAAGAAATTTATTTCATATTACATTATGTATGTGAAACAAGTTTTTATATGAAATCAAAAAAGTTAAATTATTTTCATATGAATCAAGTTAAGTTTTCTTCATACGAAATGAAAACCGTCAAAGAAATTTACTTCATATTAAATAATGTATGTGAAACAAGTTTTTATATGAAATCAAGAAGCAAAATTATTTTCATATGAATTATCAAGCAAGTTAAATTTTCTTCATACGAAATGAAAACTGTCAAAGAAATATTTTTTATATGAAATTATGTATCATATGAAATTGTGTATGTGAATCCTGTTTCCATGTGCAAAAATCAAAAAAGTTAAATTTTTTTCATAAGACTTATTAACCAAGCTAAGTTATCTTCCTAAGAAATCAAAACTATCAAAAATATTAATTTTATATGAAATTATGTATGTGAAATAAGTTTTCATATGAAATCAAAAAGTTAAATTAATTTCATATGAATTATCAACAAAATTTATTTTTTTTCATACGAAAATGAAAACTGTCAAAAATATATATTTCATATGAAATTATTTTATGTGAACCATATCAAACAAGTTAAGTTTTGTTCATACGAAATCAAAATAGTCAAAAAGTTGATTTCATATGAATTTATATATGTGAAACAAGTTTTCATATGAAATCAAATAAGCTAAACTATTTTCATATAAATTATCAACCAAGTTAAGTTTTCTTCGTACCAAATCAAAAAAGTCAAATAGTATTATTTTATTTGAAATTAAGTAAGTAAAACAAGTTTTCATATGAAATAAAATATTTATTTTCATATGAATTATCAATCAAGTTAAGTTTCCTTCATACGATAACAAAATGGTCAAAAAAATGATTTCATAAGAATTTATGATTGTGAAACAAGTTTTCATATGAAATCATAATAGGCTAAACTATTTTCATATAAATTATCTACCAAGTTAAGTTTTCTTCATACGAAATGAAAACTCTCAAAGAAATTTATTTCATATTAAATTATGTATGTGAAACAAGTTTTTATATGAAATCAAAAATGTTAAATTATTTTCATATGAATTATCAATCAAGTTAGGTTGTCTTCATACGAAATCAGAATAGTCAAATAGAATTATTTTATATGAAATTATGTAAGTGAAACACGTTTTCATATGAAATCAAAAGTTAAAATATTTTCATATGAGTTATCAACAAAGTTAAATTTTTTTCATATGAAATGAAAACTGTCAAAAGTATTTATTTCATATGAAATTATTGATGTGAAACAAGTTAAGTTTTGTTCATACGAAATCAAAATAGTCAAAAAAGTTGATTTCATATGAATTTATATATGTGAGTCAAGTTTTCATATGAAATCAAATAAGCTTAACTATTTTCATATAAATTATCAACCAATTTAAGTTTTCTTCATACCAAATCAACAAAGTCAAATAGTATTATTTTATTTGAAAATAAGTAAGTGAAACAAGTTTTCATATGAAATAAAATATTTATTTTCATATGAATTATCAATCAAGTTAAGTTTCCTTCATACGATATCAAAATAGTCAAAAAAGTTGATTTCATAAGAATTTATGATTGTGAAACAAGTTTTCATATGAAATCAAATAGGCTAAAATATTTTCATATAAATTATCTACCAAGTTAAGTTCTCTTCATACGAAATCAAAATAATCAAATAGAATTATTTTATATGAAATTATGTAAGTAAAACACGTTTTCATATGAAATCAAAAGTTAAAATATTTTCATATGAATTATCAACAAAGGTGAATTTTTTCATACGAAATGAAAACTGTCAAAAATATTTATTTCATATGAAATTATTTATGTGAACCATATTAAACAAGTTAAGTTTTGTTTATACGAAATCACAATAGTCATAAAAGTTGATTTCATATGGTTTATGTATGTGAAATAAGTTTTTATATGAAACCAAAAGGATAAATTATTTTCATATAAATTATAAGCCAAGTTAGGTTTTCTTTATACGAAATGAAAACTGTCAAAGAAATATATTTCAAATGAAATTATGTATGTGAAACAAGTTTTCATATGAAATCAAGATAGTTAAATTATTTTCATATGAATTATCAACCAAGTTAAGTTTTCTTCATACGAAATGAAAACTGTCAAAAAAATTTATTTCATATTAAATAATGTATGTGAAACAAGTTTTTATATGAAATCAAAAATGTTAAATTATTTTCATATGAATTATCAATCAAGTTAAGTTTTCTTCATACGAAATCAAAACTGTCAAAGAAATTTATTTCATATGAAATTGTGTATGTGAAACAAGTTTTCATATGAAATCAAATGAGCAAAACTATTTTCAGATGAATTATCAACCAAATTAAGTTTCCTTTATAACGAAATGTTAACTGCTAAAGAAATTGATTTCATATGAATTTTTGTATGTGAAACAAGTATTCGTATAAAATCAAAAAAGCTAAACTATTTTCATATGAGTTATCAACCAAGTTAAGTTTTCTTCATACGAAATCAAAATAGTCAAAGAAGTTGATTTCATATGAAATTATGTATGTGAAATAAGTTTTCATATGAAATCAAAAAGTTAAATTAATTTCATAATAATTATCAACAAAGTTTGATTTTTTTCATACGAAATGAAAACTGTCAAAAATATTTATTTCATATGAAATTATTTATGTGAACCATATTAAACAAGTTAAGTTTTGTTCATACGAAATCAAAAAAGTCAAAAAAGTTGATTTCATATGAATTTATGTATGTGAAACAAGTTTTCATATGAAATCAAATAAGCTAAACTATTTTCATATGAATTATCAACCAAGTTAAGTTTTCTTCATACCAAATCAAAAAAGTCAAATAGTATTATTTTATTTGAAATTATGTAAGTGAAACAAGTTTTCATATGAAATAAAATAAGTTTAAGTATTTTCATATGAATTATCAACCAAGTTAAGTTTCCTTCATATAAAATCAAAACTGTTAATGAAATTTAATTCATATGAAATTGTGTATGTGAAACAAGTTTTCATATGAAATCAAAAAGCAATATTATTTTCATATGAATTATCAACCAAATTAAATTTTCTTCATACGAATTGAAAACTGTCAAAGAAATATATTTTATATAAAATTATGTATGTGAATCCAGTTTCCATGTGAAAAATCAAAAAAGTTAATTTTTTTTCATATGACTTATTAACCAAGCTAAGTTATCTTCCTAAGAAATCAAAACAATCAAAAATATTTATTTCTTATGAAATTATGTATGTGAAACAAATATTCATATGAAATCAAGATTGTTAATGAAATTTATTTCATATGAAATTGTGTATGTGAAACAAGTTTTCATATGAAATCAAAAAGCAATATTATTTTCATATGAATTATCAACCAAATTAAATTTTCTTCATACGAAATGAAAACTGTCAAAGAAATTTACTGCATATTAAATAATGTATGTGAAACAAGTTTTTATATGAAATCAAGAAGCAAAATTATTTTCATATGAATTATCAAGCAAGTTAAATTTTCTTCATACGAAATGAAAACTGTCAAAGCAATATATTTTATATGAAATTATGTATGTGAATCCAGTTTCCATATGAAATCAAAAAAGTTAAATTATTTTCATATGAAGTATTAGCCAAGCTAAGTTATCATCCTACGAAATCAAAACTATCAAAAATATTTATTTCATATGAAATTATATATGTGAAACAAATATTCATATGAAATCAAGATAGGTAATTATTTTCATATGAATTATCATCAAAGTTTAATTTTTTTTCATACGAAATGAAAACTGTTGAAGAAATTTATTTCATATGAAATTATGTATGTGAAATAAGTTTTCATATAAAATCAAAAAAGTTAAATTATTTTCGTATGAATTATCAACCAAGTTAAGTTTTTTTCATACGAAATCAAAACTGTCAAAGAAATTTATTTCATATGAAATTGTGTGTGCGAAAAAAATTTTTATATGAAATCAAAAGCAAAATTATTTCCATATGAATTATCAACCAAGTTAAATTTTCTTCATACGAAATCAAAGCTGTCAAAGAAATTTATTTCATATTAAATTATGTATGTGAAACAATTTTCATATGAAATCAAATAAGCTAAACTATTTTCATATGAAATATCAACCAAGTTAAGTTTTCTTCATACCAAATCAAAAAAGTCAAATAGTATTATTTTATTTGAAATTATGTAAGTGAAACAAGTTTTCATATGAAATAAAATAAGTTTAAGTATTTTCATATGAATTATCAACCAAGTTAGGTTGTCTTCATACGAAATCAAAATAGTCAAATATAATTATTTTATATGAAATTATGTAAGTGAAACCCGTTTTCATATGAAATAAAATAAGTTTAAGTATTTTCATATGAATTATCAACCAAGCTAAGTTTTCTTCATATGAAATGAAAACTGTCAAAGAAATTTACTTCATATTAAATTATGTATGTGAAACAAGGGTTTATATGAAATCAAAAAAGTTAAATTATTTTCATATGAATTATCAATCAAGTTAAGTTTTCTTCATACGAAATTAAAACTGTCAAAGAAATTTATTTCATATGAAATTGTGTATGCGAAAAAAAATTTTACATGAAATCAAAAGCAAAATTATTTTCATATGAATTATCAACCAAGTTAAATTTTCTTCATACGAAATGAAAAGCAAAGTATGTCAATTATGTATGTGAAATCCAGTTTCCATGTGAAAAATCATAAAAGTTAAATTTTTTTCATATGACTTATCAACCAAGCTAAGTTATCTTCCTAAGAAATCAAAACTGTCAAAAAATATTTATTTTATATGAAATTATGTATGTGAAACAAATATTCATATGAAATCAAGATAGTTAAATTATTTTCATATGAACTATCAACAAAGTTTAATTTTTTTTCATACGAAATGAAAATTGTCAAAGAAATTTATTTCATATGAAATTATGTATGTGAAACAAGTTTTTATATGAAATCAAAAAAGTTAAATTATTTTCATATGAATTATCAATCAAGTTAAGTTTTCTTCATACGAAATGAAAACTGTCAAAGAAATTTATTTCATATTAAATTATGTATGTGAAACAAGTTTTTATATGAAATCAAAAAGCAAAATTATTTTCATATGAATTATCAACCTAGTTAAATTTTCTTCATACGAAATGAAAACTGTCGAAGAAATTTATTTCATATGAAATTATGTATGTGAAACAAGTTTCCATATGAAATCAAAAAAGTTAAATTATTTTCATATGAAGTATCAACCAAGTTAAGTTTTCTTCCTACGAAATCAAAACTATCAAAAAAATTTATTTCATATGAAATTATGTATGTGAAACAAATTTTCATATGAAATCAAAAAAGGTAAATTATTTTCATATGAATTATCAACAAAGTTTAATTTTTCTTCATACGAAATGAAAACTGTTGAAAGAAATTTATTTCATATGAAATTATGTATGTGAAACAAGTTTTCATATGAAAATCAAAAAAGTTAAATTATTTTCGTATGAATTATCAACCAAGTTAAGTTTTTTTCATACGAAATCAAAATAGTCAAAGAAGTTGATTTTATATGATATTATGTATGTGAAATAAGTTTTCATATGAAATCAAAAAAGTTAATTTAATTTCATATGAATCATTAAACAATTTAAATTTTCTTCATACGAAATCAAAATAGTCAAATATAATTATTTTATATGAAATTATGTAAGTGAAACCAGTTTTCATATGAAATAAAATAAGTTTAAGTATTTTCATATGAATTATCAACCAAGCTAAGTTTTCTTCATATGAAATGAAAACTGTCAAAGAAATTTACTTCATATTAAATTATGTATGTGAAACAAGGGTTTATATGAAATCAAAAAAGTTAAATTATTTTCATATGAATTATCAATCAAGTTAAGTTTTCTTCATACGAAATTAAAACTGTCAAAGAAATTTATTTCATATGAAATTGTGTATGCGAAAAAAAATTTTACATGAAATCAAAAGCAAAATTATTTTCATATGAATTATCAACCAAGTTAAATTTTCTTCATACGAAATGAAAGCTGTGTATGCTTATGTATGTGAATCCAGTTTCCATGTGAAAAAATCAAAAAAGTTACATTTTTTTCATATGACTTATTAACCAAGCTAAGTTATCTTCCTAAGAAATCAAAACTATAAAAAATATTTATTTTATATGAAATTATATATGAAATCAAGATAGTTAATTATTTTCATATGAATTATCAACAAAGTTAAATTTTTTTTCATACGAAATGAAAACTGTCAAAGAAATTTTCTTCATATGAAATGATGTATGTGAAATAAGTTTTCATATGAAATCAAGACAGTTAAATTATTTTCATATGAATTATCAACCAAGCTAAGTTTTCTTCATATGAAATGAAAACTGTCAAAGAAATATATTTTATATGAAATTATGTATGTGAATCCCGTTTCCATATGAAATCAAAAAAGTTAAATTATTTTCATATGAAGTATTAGCCAAGCTAAGTTATCATCCTACGAAATCAAAACTATCAAAAATATTTATTTTATATGAAATTATGTATGTGAAACAAATATTTATACGAAATCAAGATAGGTAATTATTTTCATATGAATTATCAACAAAGTTTAATTTTTTTTCATACGAAATGAAAACCGTCAAAGAAATTTATTTCATTTTACATTATGTATGTGAAACAAGTTTTTAGATGAAATCAAAAAAGCTAAATTATTTTCATATGAATTATCAATCAAGTTAAGTTTTCTTCATACGAAATGAAAACTGTCGAAGAAATTTATTTCATATGAAATTATGTATGTGAAATAAGTTTTCATATAAAACCAAAAAAGTTAAATTATTTTCGTATGAATGATCAACCAAGTTAAGTTTTTTTCATACGAAATCAAAATAGTCAAAGAAGTTGATTTTATATGATATTATGTATGTGAAATAAGTTTTCATATGAAATCAAAAAAGTTAATTTAATTTCATATGAATCATCAACCAATTTAAGTTTTCTTCATACGAAATCTAAATAGTCACAGAAATCTATTTCATATGAAATTATGTAAGTGAAATAAGTTTTCATATGAAATCAAATAAGCTAACTATTTGCATATGAATTATCAACCAAGTTAAGTTCCGTTCATACGAAATCAAAATATTCAAAAACGTTGATTTCATATGAAATGATGTATGTGAAATAAGTTTTCATATGAAATCAAGACAGTTAAATTATTTTCATATGAATTATCAACCAAGCTAAGTTTTCTTCATATGAAATGAAAACTGTCAAAGAAATTTACTTCATATTAAATTATGTATGTGAAACAAGTTTTTATATGAAATCAAAAAAGTTAAATTATTTTCATATGAATTATCAATCAAGTTAAGTTTTCTTCAACGAAATCAAAATTGTCAAAGAAATTTATTTCATATGAAATTGTGTATGCGAAAAAATTTTTATATGAAATCAAAAGCAAAATTATTTTCATATGAATTATCAACCAAGTTAAATTTTCTTCATACGATATGAAAGCTGTCAAAGAAATTTATTTCATATTAAATTATGTATGTGAAACAAGTTTTTATATAAAATCAAAAAGGTTAAATTATTTTCATATAAATTATCAATCAAGTTAAGTTTTCATACCAAATCAACAAAGTCAAATAGTATTATTTTATTTGAAAATAAGTAAGTGAAACAAGTTTTCATATGAAATAAAATATTTATTTTCATATGAATTATCAATCAAGTTAAGTTTCCTTCATACGATATCAAAATAGTCAAAAAAGTTGATTTCATAAGAATTTATGATTGTGAAACAAGTTTTCATATGAACTCAAATAGGCTAAACTATTTTCATATAAATTATCTACCAAGTTAATTTTTTCTTCATACGAAATGAAAATAGTCAAAAAAGTTGATTTCATATGAATTTATATATGTGAAACAAGTTTTTATATGAAACCAAACAGGATAAATTATTTTTATATAAATTATCTACCAAGTAAAGTTTCTTCATACGAAATCAAAATTGTCAAATAACATTTTTTCGTATGAAATTTTGTTCGTAAAACAAGTTTTCATATAAAATCAAATAAGCTAAACTATTTTCATATAAATTATCTACCAAGTTAAGTTTTCTTCATACGAAATCAAAATAGTCAAAAAAGTTGATTTCATATGAATTTATGTATGTGAAACAAGTTTTTATATGAAATCAAATAAGCTAAACTGTTTTAATATGAATTATCAACCAAGTTAAGTTTTCTTCATACCAAATCAAAAAAGTCAAATAGTATTATTTTATTTGAAATTATGTAAGTAAAAAAGTTTTCATATGAAATAAAATAAGTTAAAGTATTTTCATATGAATTATCAACCAAGTTAAGTTTCCTTCATATAAAATCAAAGCTGTTAATGAAATTTATTTCATATGAAAATTATGTATGTGAAACAAGTTTTCATGTGAAATCAAAAAGTTAATATTATTTTCATATGAATTATCAACCAAGTTAAATTTTCTTCATACGAATTGAAAACTGTAAAAGAAATATATTTTATATGAAATTATGTATGTGAATCCAGTTTCCATGTGAAAAAATCAAAAAAGTTAAATTTCATATTACATTATGTATGTGAAACAAGTTTTTATATGAAATCAAAAAAGTTAAATTATTTTCATATGAATCAAGTTAAGTTTTCTTCATACGAAATTTACTTCATATTTAATAATGTATGTGAAACAAGTTTTTATATGAAATCAAGAAGCAAAATTATTTTCATATGAATTATCAAGCAAGTTAAATTTTCTTCATACGAAATAAAAACTGTCAAAGAAATATATTTTATATGAAGATAGTATCATATGAAATTGTGTATGTGAAACAAGTTTTCATTTGAAATCAAAAAAGCTAAATTATTTTCATATGAATTATCAACCAAGTTAAATTTTCTTCATACGAAATGAAAACTGTCAAAGAAATTTATTTTATATGAAATTATGTATGTGAAACAAGTTTTCATATGAAAAATCAAAAAAGTTAAATTATTTTCATATGAATTATCAACCAAGTTAAGTTTTCTTCCTAAGAAATCAAAACTATCAAAAATATTAATTTTATATGAAATTATGTATGTGAAATAAGTTTTCATATGAAATCAAAAAAGTTAAATTATTTTCATATGAATTATCAACAAAATTTAATTTTCTTCATACGAAATGAAAACTGTCAAAAATTTATATAATTTCATATGAAATTAGTTTCATGTGAAACAAAAAAATCATATGAATACAAGTTAAGTTTTGTTCATACGAAATCAAAATAGTCAAAAAATTTATTTCATATGAATTTATATATGTGAAACAAGTTTTCATATGAAATCAAATAAGCTAAATTATTTTCATATGAATTATCAACCAAGTTAAGTTTTCTTCATACGAAATGCAAAATAGTCAAATAATATTATTTTATATGAAATTATGTAAGTGAAACAAGTTTTCATATGAAAAATCAAAAAAGTTAAATTATTTTCATATGAATTATTAACCAAGTTAAGTTTTCTTCCTAAGAAATCAAAACTATCAAAAAAATTTATTTCATATGAAATTATGTATGTGAAACAAATATTCATATGAAATCAAGATAGTTAATTATTTTCATATGAATTAATAACAAAGTTAAATTTTTTTCATACGAAATGAAAATTGTCAAAGAAATTTATTTCATATTACATTATGTATGTGAAACAAGTTTTTATATGAAATCAAAAAAGTTAAATTATTTTCATATGAATTATCAATTAAGTAAAATTTTCTTTATACGAAATGAAAACTGTCAAAGAAATTTACTTCATATTAAATAATGTATGTGAAACAAGTTTTTATATGAAATCAAGAAGCAAAATTATTTTCATATGAATTATCAAGCAAGTTAAATTTTCTTCATACGAATTGAAAACTGTCAAATAAATATATTTTATATGAAATTATGTATGTGAATCCAGTTTCCATATAAAATCAAAAAAGTTAAATTATTTTCATATGAATTATTAACCAAGCTAAGTTATCTTCCTAAGAAATCAAAACTATCAAAAATATTTATTTCATATGAAATTATGTATGTGAAACAAATATTCATATGAAATCAAGATAGGTAATTATTTTCATATGAATTATCAACAAAGTTTAATTTTTTTTCATACGAAATGAAAACTGTCAAAGAAATTTATTTCATATTACATTATGTATGTGAAACAAGTTTTTATATGAAATCAAAAAGGTTAAATTATTTTCATATGAATTATCAATCAAGTTAAGTTTTCTTCATACGAAATGAAAACTGTCAAAGAAATTTATTTCATATGAAATTATGTATGTGAAATAAGTTTTCATATGAAATCAAAAAAGTTAAATTATTTTCATATGAATTATCAACCAAGTTAAGTTTTCTTCATACGAAATAAAAACTGTCAAAGAAATTTATTTCATATTAAATTATGTATGTGAATCCAGTTTCCATATAAAATCAAAAAAGTTAAATTATTTTCATGTGAATTATTAACCAAGCTAAGTTATCTTCCTAAGAAATCAAAACTATCAAAAATATTTATTTCATATGAAATTATGTATGTGAAACAAATATTCATATGAAATCAAGATAGGTAATTATTTTCATATGAATTATCAACAAAGTTTAATTTTTTTTCATACGAAATGAAAACTGTCAAAGAAATTTATTTCATATTAAATTATGTATGTGAAACAAGTTTTTATATGAAATCAAAAAAGTTAAATTATTTTCATATGAATTATCAATCAAGTTAAGTTTTCTTCATACGAAATCAAAACTGTCAAAGAAATTTATTTCATATGAAATTATGTATGTGAAACAAGTTTTCATATGAAATCAAGATAGTTAAATTATTTTCATATGAATTATCAACCAAGTTAAGTTTTCTTCATACGAAATGAAAACTGTCAAAGAAATTTATTTCATATTAAATTATGTATGTGAAACAAGTTTTTATATGAAATCAAAAAGTTAAATTATTTTCATATGAATTATTAACCAAGTTAAGTTGTCTTCATACGAAATCAAAATAGTCAAATAGAATTATTTTATATGAAATTATGTAAGTGAAACAAGTTTTCATATGAAATCAAAAAGTTAAAATATTTTCATATGAGTTATCAACAAAGTTAAATTTTTTTCATACGAAATGAAAACTGTCAACAGTATTTATTTCATATGAAATTATTTATGTGAAACAAGTATCAGAACAAGTTAAATTTTGTTCAAACGAAATCAAAATAGTCAAAAAAGTTGATTTCATATGGATGTATGTATGTGAAATAAGTTTTCATATGAAATCAAAATAGTTAAATTATTTTCATATAAATTATAAGCCAAGTTAGGTTTTCTTTATACGAAATGAAAACTGTCAAAGAAATATATTTCATATGAAATTATGTATGTGAAATAAGTTTTCATATGAAATCAAGATAGTTAAATTATTTTCATATGAATTATCAACCAAGTTAAGTTTTTTTCATACGAAATCAAAATAGTCAAAGAAGTTGATTTTATATGATATTATGTATGTGAAATAAGTTTTCATATGAAATCAAAAAAGTTCATTTAATTTCAAATGAATCATCAATTAAGTTAAGTTTTCTTCATACGAAATCAAAACTGTCAAAGAAATATATTTTATATAAAATTATGTATGTGAAACAAGTTTCCATGTGAAAATCAAAAAAGTTAAATTATTTTCATATGAATTATTAACCAAGTTAAGTTTTCTTCATACGAAATCAAAACTGTCAAAGAAATTTATTTTATATGAATTTATGTATGTGAAACAAGTTTTCATATGAAATCAAAAAAGTTAAATTATTTTCATATGAATTATCAACAAAGTTAAATTTTTTTCATACGAAATGAAAACTGTCAAAGAAATTTTTTTTATATTTAAATTATGTATGTGAAACAAGTTTTTATATGAAATCAAAAAAGTTAAATTATTTCCATATGACTTATCAATCAAGTTAAGTTTTCTTCATACGAAATCAAAATAGTCAAAGAAATTTATCTTCATATGAAATTATGTAAGTGAAATAAGTTTTCATATGAAATCAAATAAGCTAAATTATTTGCATATGAATTGTCAACCAAGTTAAGTTTTGTTCATACGAAATCAAAATAATCAAAAAATTTGATTTCATATGAAATTATGTATGTGAAACAAGTTTCCATATGAAATCAAAAAAGTTAAATTATTTTCATATGAATTATTAACCAAGCTAAGCTTTCTTCCTACGAAATCAAAACTATCAAAAATATTTATTTCATATGAAATTATGTATGTGAAACAAATTTTCATATGAAATCAAGATAGGTAATTATTTTCATATGAATTATCATCAAAGTTTAATTTTTTTTCATACGAAATGAAAATTGTCAAAGAAATTTATTTCATATTACATTATGTATGTGAAACAAGTTTTTATATGAAATCAAAAAAGTTAAATTATTTTCATATGAATTATCAATTAAGTAAAGTTTTCTTCATACGAAATGAAAACTGTCAAAGAAATTTACTTCATATTAAATAATGTATGCGAAACAAGTTTTTATATGAAATCAAGAAGCAAAATTATTTTTATATGAATTATCAAGCAATTTAAATTTTCTTCATACGAATTGAAAACTGTCAAATAAATATATTTTATATGAAATTATGTATGTGAATCCAGTTTCAATATAAAATCAAAAAAGTTAAATTATTTTCATATGAATTATTAACCAAGCTAAGTTATCTTCCTAAGAAATCAAAACTATCAAAAATATTTATTTCATATGAAATTATGTATGTGAAACAAATATTCATATGAAATCAAGATAGGTAATTATTTTCATATAAATTATCAACAAAGTTTAATTTTTTTTCATACGAAATGAAAACTGTCAAAGAAATTTATTTCATATTACATTATGTATGTGAAACAAGTTTTTATATGAAATCAAAAAGGTTAAATCATTTTCATATGAATTATCAATCAAGTTAAGTTTTCTTCATACGAAATGAAAACTGTCAAAGAAATTTATTTCATATGAAATTATGTATGTGAAATAAGTTTTCATATGAAATCAAAAAAGTTAAATTATTTTCATATGAATTATCAACCAAGTTAAGTTTTCTTCATACGAAATAAAAACTGTCAAAGAAATTTATTTCATATTAAATTATGTATGTGAAACAAGTTTTTATATGAAATCAAAAATGTTAAATTATTTTCATATGAATTCTCAATCAAGTTAAGTTTTCTTTATACGAAATCAAAACTGTCAAAGAAATTTATTTCATATTAAATTCTGTATGTGAAACAAGTTTTCATATGAAATCAAATGAGCAAAACTATTTTCAGATGAATTATCAACCAAATTAAGTTTTCTTTAAACGAAATGTTAACTGCTACAGAAATTGATTTCATATGAATTTTTGTATGTGAAACAAGTGTTCGTATAAAATCAAAAAAGCTAAACTATTTTCATATGAGTTATCAACCAAGCTAAGTTTTCTTCATATAAAATCAAAATTGTTAATGAAATTTATTTCATATGAAATTGTGTATGTGAAACAAGTTTTCATATGAAATCAAAAAGCAATATTATTTTCATATGAATTATCAACCAAGTTAAATTTTCTTCATACGAATTGAAAACTGTCAAAGAAATATATTTTATATAAAATTATGTAGGTGAATCCAGTTTCCATGTGAAAAAATCAAAAAAGTTAAATTTTTTTCATATGACTTATTAACCAAGCTAAGTTATCTTCCTAAGAAATCAAAACAATCAAAAATATTTATTTTATATGAAATTATGTATGTGAAACAAATATTCATATAAAATCAAAATAGTTAATTATTTTCATATGAATTATCAACAAAGTTTAATTTTTTTTCATACGAAATGAAAAACTGTCAAAGAAATTTATTTCATATTACATTATGTATGTGAAACAAGTTTTTATATGAAATCAAAAAAGTTAAATTTTTTTCATATGACTTATCAAGTTAAGTTTTCTTCATACGAAATGAAAACTCTCAAAGAAATTTATTTCATATTAAATTATGTATGTGAAACAAGTTTTTATATGAAATCAAATAAGCTAAACTATTTTCATATGAATTATCAAGCAAGTTAAATTTTCTTCATACGAAATGAAAACTGTCAAAGAAATATATTTTATATAAAATTATGTAGGTGAATCCAGTTTTCATATGAAATCAAAAAAGTTAAATTATTTTCATATGAAGTTATCAAGCCAAGTTAAGTTTTCTTCCTACGAAATCAAAACTGTCAAAGAAATTTATTTCATATGAAATTATGTATGTGAAACAAGTTTTCATATGAAATCAAGATAGTTAAATTATTTTCATATGAATTATCAATCAAGTTAAGTTTTCTTCATACGAAATGAAAACTGTCAAAGAAATTTATTTCATATGAAATTATGTATGTGAAATAAGTTTTCATATGAAATCAAAAAAGTTAATTTAATTTCATATGAATCATCAACCAATTTAAGTTTTCTTCATACGAAATCAAAATAGTCAAAGAAATTTATTTTATATGAAATTATGTATGTGAAATAAGTTTTCATATGAAATCAAAAAAAAGTTAAATTAATTTCATATGAATCATCAACCAATTTAAGTTTTCTTCATACGAAATCAAAATAGTCAAAGAAATTACTTCATATGAAATTATGTAAGTGAAACAAGTTTTCATATGAAATCAAAAGTTCAAATATTTTCATATGAGTTATAAACAAAGTTGAATTTTTTTTCATACGAAATCAAAACTGTCAAAGAAATTTATTTCATATTAAATTCTGTATGTGAAACAAGTTTTCATATGAAATCAAGATAGTTAAATTATTTTCATATGAATTATCAACCAAGTTAAGTTTTCTTCATACGAAATGAAAACTCTCAAAGAAATTTATTTCATATTAAATTATGTATGTGAAACAAGTTTTTATATGAAATCAAAAATGTTAAATTATTTTCATATGAATTATCAATCAAGTTAGGTTGTCTTCATACGAAATCAGAATAGTCAAATAGAATTATTTTATATGAAATTATGTAAGTGAAACACGTTTTCATATGAAATCAAAAGTTAAAATATTTTCATATGAGTTATCAACAAAGTTAAATTTTTTTCATACGAAATGAAAACTGTCATAAGTATTTATTTCATATGAAATTATTTATGTGAAACATATCAGACAAGTTAAGTTTTGTTCATACGAAATCAAAATAGTCAAAAAAGTTGATTTCATATGAATTTATATATGTGAAACAAGTTTTCATATGAAATCAAATAAGCTTAACTATTTTCATATAAATTATCAACCAATTTAAGTTTTCTTCATACGAAATCAAAATAGTCAAATAGAATTATTTTATATGAAATTATGTAAGTAAAACACGTTTTCATATGAAATCAATAGTTAAAATATTTTCATATGAATTATCAACAAAGTTGAAATTTTTTCATACGAAATGAAAACCGTCAAAAGTATTTATTTCATATGAAATTATTTATGTGAAACACATAAACAAGTTAAGTTTTGTTCATACGAAATCAAAATAGTCGAAAAAGGTGAGTTCATATGGTGTATGAAATCAAGATAGTTAAATTATTTTCATATGAATTATCAACCAAGTTAAGTTTTCTTCATACGAAATGAAAACTGTCAAAGAAATTTATTTCATATTAAATTATGTATGTGAAACAAGTTTTTATATGAAATCAAAAATGTTAAATTATTTTCATATGAATTATCAATCAAGTTAAAGTTTTCTTCATACGAAATCAAAACTGTCAATGAAATTTATTTCATATGAAATTGTGTATGTGAAACAAGTTTTCATATGAAATCAAATGAGCAAAACTATTTTCAGATGAATTATCAACCAAATTAAGTTTTCTTTAAACGAAATGTTAACTGCTAAAGAATTTGATTTCATATGAATTTTTGTATGTGAAACAAGTATTCGTATAAAATCAAAAAAGCTAAACTATTTTCATATGAGTTATCAACCAAGTTAAGTTTTCTTCATATAAAATCAAAATTGTTAATGAAATTTATTTCATATGAAATTGTGTATGTGAAACAAGTTTTTATATGAAATCAAAAAGCAATATTATTTTTATATGAATTAGCAACCAAGTTAAATTTTCTTCATACGAATTGAAAACTGTCAAAGAAATATATTTTATATAAAATTATGTATGTGAATCCAGTTTCCATGTGAAAAAATCAAAAAAGTTAAATTTTTTTCATATGACTTATTAACCAAGCTAAGTTATCTTCCTAAGAAATCAAAACAATCAAAAATATTTATTTTATATGAAATTATGTATGTGAAACAAATATTCATATAAAATCAAAATAGTTAATTATTTTCATATGAATTATCAACAAAGTTTAATTTTTTTCATACGAAATGAAAACTGTCAAAGAAATTTATTTCATATTACATTATGTATGTGAAACAAGTTTTTATATGAAATCAAAAAAGTTAAATTATTTCCATATGACTTATCAATCAAGTTAAGTTTTCTTCATACGAAATGAAAACTGTCAAAGAAATTTACTTCATATGAAATTATGTATGTGAAAACCAGTTTTCATAGGAAGTTAAAAAAGTTAAATTATTTTCATATGAATTATCAACCAAGTTAAATATTCTTCATATGAAATGAAAATTCTCAAATAACATTATTTTGTATGAAATTATGTATGGGAAACAAGTTTTCATATGAAATTAAAAAAGTTAAATTATTTTCATATGAAGTATTAGCCAAGCTAAGCTATCATCCTACGAAATCAAAGCTATCAAAAATATTTATTTCATATGAAATTATGTATGTGAAACAAATATTCATATAAAATCAAGATAGATAATTTTTTTCATATGAATTATCATCAAAGTTTAATTTTTTTTCATACGAAATGAAAACTGTCAAAGAAATTTTTTTCATATTACATTATGTATGTGAAACAAGTTTTTATATGAAATCAAAAAGGTTAAATTATTTTCATATGAATTATCAATCAAATTAAGTTTTCTTCATACGAAATGAAAACTGTCGAAGAAATTTATTTCATATAAAATTATGTATGTGAAATAAGTTTTCATATAAAATCAAAAAAAATGTTAAATTTTTTTCGTATGAATTATCAACCAAGTTAAGTTTTTTTCATACGAAATCAAAATAGTCAAAGAAGTTGATTTTATATGATATTATGTATGTGAAATAAGTTTTCATATGAAATCAAAAAAGTTAATTTAATTTCAAATGAATCATCAACCAATTTAAGTTTTCTTCATACGAAATCAAAATAGTCAAAGAAATCTACTTCATATGAAATTATGTAAGTGAAATAAGTTCTCATATGAAATCAAATAAGCTAACTATTTGCATATGAATTGTCAACCAAGTTAAGTTGTGTTCATACGAAATCAAAATAATCAAAAAAGTTGATTTCATATGAAATGATGTATGTGAATCCAGTTTCCATATGAAATCAAAAAAGTTAAATTATTTTCATATGAAGTATTAGCCAAGCTAAGCTATCATCCTACGAAATCAAAGCTATCAAAAATATTTATTTCATATGAAATTATGTATGTGAAACAAATATTCATATGAAATCAAGATAGGTAATTATTTTCATATGAATTATCATCAAAGTTTAATTTTTTTTCATACGAAATGAAAACTGTCATAAGTATTTATTTTATACGAAATTATTTATGTGAACCATATCAGACAAGTTAAGTTTTGTTCATACGAAATCAAAATATTCAAAAAAGTTGATGTCTTATGAATTTATGTATGTGAAATAAGTTTTCATATGAAACCAAAAAGATAAATTATTTTCATATAAATTATAAGCCAAGTTAGGTTTTCTTTGTACGAAATGAAAACTGTCAAAGAAATATATTTCATATGAAATCATGTATGTGAAACACGTTTTCATATGAAATCAAAATAGTTAAATTATTTTCATATGAATTATCAACCAAGTTAAGTTTTCTTCATACGAAATGAAAACTGTCAAAGAAATTTATTTCATATTAAATTATGTATGTTTTTTTTTTTTTTTTTTTTTTTGTAGCGTGCGTTTATTTATTTAAAATCTGTCCTATTGGACAATAATTAAATGGTTTTGCGGGGTGAACATTGACTTAAGGGGGGATACTATTGTACATGTATTTGGGGCGGGTTTGAAATTTGCTTCTTATTACTGTGGTAGATCAAGGGGATGTCTCCTCATTAGACGTCTGCTTGTCTGGCTGTTGTCCAACAGGTTGATGGCGAGGTGGTTGGGGTGGTTCTCGAGCCTTTTTAGGTATCTCTCGCTGAGCCTGGAGATTTCGTCTGTGACTTGCGGGATTCCAAGTTCCTTGTGTATGGCGATATTTTCGTGGTAGGGATGCGCATTACAGGCAATTCTCAAGCACTTGTTCTGGAACCGCTGTATTCGCAGGCGATTCGTGTGGCTTGCCGTGCCCCACAGCTGTATCCCGTAGGTCCAGATGGGCTTGAGAATTGCCTTGTACACCAGGATTTTGAGGCTCTGCCTCAGCTTGGACCTTCTCCCAATGAGCCATTGCATCTGCCTCAGGCGCGCATCGGCCTGAATGCGTTTGGTGACGATGTGGGGACGCCATGTAAGCCTGCGGTCCAGGGTCAGTCCTAAGTATTTGGGTGTGGGCGCGTTGGGGATGTTGACTCCGTTTAGCGTGACAGGTGGGCAGTCTCCTCTTCTGAGTGAGAACGTCGTTTGGGTAGATTTTTCCGCGTTCACTACGATGTTCCATCTGCTGAGCCAGGGATGTAGCGCGTCCATTTGCCTTTGAATTGTTTCGGAGGCTTCTCGTGGGTCAGATGAGGAGGCGAGGAAAGCAGTGTCGTCTGCGTATGTCGCTATCGTTAGGCTCCTGGAGGGGATTATGGGAAGGTCTGCGGTGTAAAGGGTGTAGAGGATTGGTCCGAGCACACTGCCTTGCGGAACTCCAGCTCTGATCAGTCTGGGTAGGCTTATTGCACTTCCGCATCTGACTTGGAATGCTCTTCCCTCAGTGTAGGATTTAAGTAGGGTAAAATGGGGGCTTGGGAGGCAGGATTTAAGTTTATGGAGGAGTCCAGGATGCCAAACTCTGTCAAATGCCTGCTTCACGTCAAGCATTACAGCGCAGCAGTAATTTTTCTGCTCGAATGCCTCGAGGATGCGTTCGACAAGCCGGTGGCACTGCTCCGGTGTTCCGTGGCAGCGTCTGAAGCCAAACTGGTGATCGGGGATCAAACCGGCCTCGTCCAGTACAGGCAATACTCTGCGCAAAAATACTCTTTCGAGTATTTTGGAGAGGATTGCCAGTAAGCTGATCGGACGATAGGAAACAAGTTTTTATATGAAATCAAAAATGTTAAATTATTTTCATATGAATTATCAATCAAGTTAAGTTTTCTTCATACGAAATCAAAACTCTCAATGAAATTTATTTCATATGAAATTGTGTATGTGAAACAAGTTTTCATATGAAATCAAATGAGCAAAACTATTTTCAGATGAATTATCAACCAAATTAGGTTTTCTTTAAACGAAATGTTAACTGCTACAGAAATTGATTTCATATGAATTTTTGAATGTGAAACAAATATTCGTATAAAATCAAAAAAGCTAAACTATTTTCATATGAGTTATCAACCAAGTTAAGTTTTCTTCATATAAAATCAAAATTGTTAATGAAATTTATTTCATATGAAATTGTGTATGTGAAACAAGTTTTTATATGAAATCAAAAAGGTTAAATTATTTTCATATGAATTATCAATCAAGTTAAGTTTTCTTCATACGAAATGAAAACTGTCGAAGAAATTTATTTCATATGAAATTATGTATGTGAAATAAGTTTTCATATAAAATCAAAAAAAATGTTAAATTATTTTCGTATGAATTATCAACCAATTTAAGTTTTTTTCATACGAAATCAAAATAGTCAAAGAAATCTACTTCATATGAAATTATGTAAGTGAAATAAGTTCTCATATGAAATCAAATAAGCTAACTATTTGCATATAAATTGTCAACCAAGTTAAGTTCTGTTCATACGAAATCAAAATAATCAAAAAAGTTGATTTCATATGAATTATCAATCAAGTTAAGTTTTCTTCATACGAAATCAAAACTGTCAAAGAAATTTATTTCATATGAAATTGTGTATGCGAAAAAAATTTTTATATGAAATCAAAACCAAAATTATTTTCATATGAATTATCAACCAAGTTAAATTTTCTTCATACGAAATCAAAGCTGTTAAAGAAATTTATTTCATATTAAATTATGTATGTGAAACAAGTTTTCGTATGAAATCAAATAAGCTAAACTATTTTCATATGAATTATCAACCAAGTTTAGTTTTCTTCATACCAAATCAAAAAAGTCAAATAGTATTATTTTATTTGAAATTATGTAAGTGAAACAAGTTTTCATATGAAATAAAATAAGTTTAAGTATTTTCATATGAATTATCAACCAAGTTATGTTTCCTTCATATAAAATCAAAACTGTTAATGAAATTTATTTCACATAAAATTGTGTATGTGAAACAAGTTTTTATATGAAATCAAAAATGTTAAATTATTTTCATATGAATTATCAATCAAGTTAGGTTGTCTTCATACGAAATCAGAATAGTCAAATAGAATTATTTTATATGAAATTATGTAAGTGAAACACGTTTTCATATGAAATCAAAAGTTAAAATATTTTCATATGAGTTATCAACAAAGTTAAATTTTTTTCATACGAAATGAAAACTGTCATAAGTATTTATTTCATATGAAATTATTTATGTGAAACATATCAGACAAGTTAAGTTTTGTTCATACGAAATCAAAATAGTCAAAAAAGTTGATTTCATATGAATTTATATATGTGAAACAAGTTTTCATATGAAATCAAATAAGCCTATCTATTTTCATATAAATTATCAACCAATTTAAGTTTTCTTCATACGAAATCAAAATAGTCAAATAGAATTATTTTATATGAAATTATGTAAGTAAAACACGTTTTCATATGAAATCAATAGTTAAAATATTTTCATATGAATTATCAACAAAGTTGAATTTTTTCCATACGAAATGCAAACCGTCAAAAGTATTTATTTCATATGAAATTATTTATGTGAAACATATAAACAAGTTAAGTTTTGTTCATACGAAATCAAAATAGTCAAAAAAGTTAATTTCATATGGTGTTTGTATGTGAAATAAGTTTTCATATGAAACCAAAAAGATAAATTATAAATTATTTTCATATAAATTATAAGCCAAGTTAGGTTTTCTTTATACGAAATGAAAACTGTCAAAGAAATATATTTCATATGAAATTATGTATGTGAAACAAGTTTTCATATGAAATCAAGATAGTTAAATTATTTTCATATGAATTATCAACCAAGTTAAGTTTTCTTCATACGAAATGAAAACTGTCACAGAAATTTATTTCATATTAAATTATGTATGTGAAACAAGATTTTATATGAAATCAAAAATTTTAAATTATTTTCATATGATTTATCAATCAAGTTAAGTTTTATTCATACGAAATCAAAACTCTCAATGAAATTTATTTCATATGAAATTGTGTATGTGAAACAAGTTTTCATATGAAATCAAATGAGCAAAACTATTTTCAGATGAATTATCAACCAAATTAGGTTTTCTTTAAACGAAATGTTAACTGCTACAGAAAGTGATTTCATATGAATTTTTGTATGTGAAACAAATATTCGTATAAAATCAAAAAATCTAAACTATTTTCATATGAGTTATCAACCAAGTTAAGTTTTCTTCATATAAAATCAAAATTGTTAATGAAATTTATTTCATATGAAATTGTGTATGTGAAACAAGTTTTCATATGAAATCAAAAAGCAATATTATTTTCATATGAATTATCAACCAAGTTAAATTTTCTTCATACGAATTGAAAACTGTCAAAGAAATATATTTTATATAAAATTATGTATGTGAATCCAGTTTCCATGTGAAAAAATCAAAAAAGTTAAATTTTTTTCATATGACTTATTAACCAAGCTAAGTTATCTTCCTAAGAAAACAAAACAATCAAAAATATTTGTTTTATATGAAATTATGTATGTGAAACAAATATTCATATAAAATCAAGATAGTTAATTATTTTCATATGAATTATCAACAAAGTTTAATTTTTTTTCATACGAAATGAAAACTGTCAAAGAAATTTATTTCATATTACATTATGTATGTGAAACAAGTTTTTATATGAAATCAAAAAGGTTAAATTATTTTCATATGAATTATAAATCAAGTTAAGTTTTCTTCATACGAAATGAAAACTGTCGAAGAAATTTATTTCATATGAAATTATGTATGTGAAATAAGTTTTCATATAAAATCAAAAAAAATGTTAAATTATTTTCGTATGAATTATCAACCAAGTTAAGTTTTTTTCATACGAAATCAAAATAGTCAAAGAAGTTGATTTTATATGATATTATGTATGTTAAATAAGTTTTCATATGAAATCAAAAAAGTTAATTTAATTTCATATGAATCATCAATTATGTAAGTGAAATAAGTTCTCATATGAAATCAAATAAGCTAACTATTTGCATATGAATTGTCAACCAAGTTAAGTTCTGTTCATACGAAATCAAAATAATCAAAAAAGTTGATTTCATATGAAATGATGTATGTGAAATAAGTTTTCATATGAAATCAAAAAAGTTTAATTATTTTCATATGAATTATCAATCAAGTTAAGTTTTCTTCATACGAAATCAAAACTGTCAAAGAAATTTATTTGATATGAAATTGTGTATGCGAAAAAAATTTTTATATGAAATCAAAACCAAAATTATTTTCATATGAATTATCAACCAAGTTAAATTTTCTTCATACGAAATCAAAGTTGTCAAAGAAATTTATTTCATATTAAATTATGTATGTGAAACAAGTTTTCATATGAAATCAAATAAGCTAAACTATTTTCATATGAATTATCAACCAAGTTTAGTTTTCTTCATACCAAATCAAAAAAGTCAAATAGTATTATTTTATATGAAATTATGTAAGTGAAACAAGTTTTCATATGGAATAAAATAAGTTTAAGTATTTTCATATGAATTATCAACCAAGTGAAGTTTCCTTCATATAAAATCAAAACTGTTAATGAAATTTATTTCATATAAAATTGTGTATGTGAAACAAGTTTTTATATGAAATCAAAAATGTTAAATTATTTTCATATGATTTATCAATCAAGTTAGGTTGTCTTCATACGAAATCAGAATAGTCAAATAGAATTATTTTATATGAAATTATGTAAGTGAAACACGTTTTCATATGAAATCGAAAGTTAAAATATTTTCATATGAATTATCAACAAAGTCGAATTTTTTTCATACGAAATGAAAACTGTCAAAAGTATTTATTTCATATGAAATTATTTATGTGAAACATATCAAACAAGTTATGTTTTGTTCATACGAAACCAAAATAGTCAAAAAAGTTGATTTCATATGGTTTATGTATGTGAAATAAGTTTTCATATGAAACCAAAAAGATAAATTATTTTCATATACATTATAAGCCAAGTTAGGTTTTCTTTATACGAAATGAAAACTGTCAAAGAAATATATTTCATATGAAATTATGTATGTGAAACAAGTTTTCATATGAAATCAAGATAGTTAAATTATTTTTATATGAATTATCAATCAAGTTAAGTTTTCTTTATACGAAATCAAAACTCTCAATGAAATTTATTTCATATGAAATTGTGTATGTGAAACAAGTTTTTATATGAAATCAAAAATGTTAAATTATTTTCATATGAATTATCAATCAAGTTAGGTTGTCTTCATACGAAATCAAAATAGTCAAATAGAATTATTTTATATGAAATTATGTAAGTGAAACACGTTTTCATATGAAATCAAAAGTTCAAATATTTTCATATGAGTTATAAACAAAGTTGAATTTTTTTTCATATGAAATGAAAACTGTCAAAGGTATTTATTTCATATGAAATTATTTATGTGAAACATAACAAACAAGTTAAGTTTTGTTCATACGAAACCAAAATAGTCAAAAAAGTTGATTTCATATGGTTTATGTATGTGAAATAAGTTTTCATATGAAACCAAAAAGATAAATTATTTTCATATAAATTATAAGCCAAGTTAGGTTTTCTTTATACGAAATGAAAACTGTCAAAGAAATATATTTCATATGAAATTATGTATGTGAAACAAGTTTTCATATGAAATCAAGATAGTTAAATTATTTTCATAAGAATTATCAACCAAGTTAAGTTTTCTTCATACGAAATGAAAACTCTCAAAGAAATTTATTTTATATTAAATTATGTACGTGAAACAAATATTCATATAAAATCAAGATAGTTAATTATTTTCATATGAATTATCAACAAAGTTTAATTTTTTTTCATACGAAATGAAAACTGTTAAAAGTATTTATTTCATATGAAATTATTTATGTGAAACATATAAACAAGTTAAGTTTTGTTCATACGAAATCAAAATAGTCAAAAAAGTTGATTTCATATGGTGTATGTATGTGAAATAAGTTTTCATATGAAACCAAAAAGATGAATTATTTTCATATAAATTATAAGCCAAGTTAGGTTTTCTTTAAACGAAATGTTAACTGCTAAAGAAATTGATTTCATATGAATTTCTGTATGTGAAACAAGTATTCGTATAAAATCAAAAAAGCTAAACTATTTTCATATGAGTTATCAACCAAGTTAAGTTTTCTTCATACGAATGAAGTTGATTTCATATGAAATTATGTATATGAAATAAGTTTTCATATGAAATCAAAAAAGTTAAATTAATTTCATAATAATTATCAACAAAGTTTAATTTTTTTATACGAAATGAAAACTGTCAAAAATATTTATTACATATGAAAATTTTTATGTGAACCATATTAAACAAGTTAAGTTTTGTTCATACGAAATCAAAATAGTCAAAAAAGTTGATTTCATATGAATTTATGTATGTGAAACAAGTTTTCATATGAAATCAAATCAGCTAAACTATTTTTACATGAATTATCAACCAAGTTAAGTTTTTTTCATACCAAATCAAAAATGTCAAATAGTATTATTTTATTTGAAATTATGTAAGTGAAACAAGTTTTCATATGAAATAAAATAAGTTTAAGTGTTTTCATATGAATTATCAACCAAGTTAAGTTTCCTTCATATAAAATCAAAAATGTTAATGAAATTTATTTCATAAGAAATTGTGTATGTGAAACAAGTTTTCATATGAAATCAAAAATCAATATTATTTTCATATGAATTATCAACCAAGTTAAATTTTCTTCATACGAATTGAAAACTGTCAAAGAAATATATTTTATATGAAATTATGTATGTGAATCCAGTTTCCATGTGAAAAAATCAAAAAAGTTAAATTTTTTTCATATGACTTATTAACCAAGCTAAGTTATCTTCCTAAGAAATCAAAACTATCAAAAATATTTATATTATATGAAATTATGTATGTGAAACAAATATTCATATGCAATCAAGATAGTTAATTATTTTCATATGAATTATCAACAAAGTTTAATTTTTTTCATACGAAATGAAAACTGTCAAAGAAATTTATTTCATATTACATTATGTATGTGAAACAAGTTTTTATATGAACTCAAAAAAGTTAAATTATTTTCATATGAATCATCAACCAATTTAAGTTTTCTTCATACGAAATCAAAATAGTCAAAGAAATCTACTTCATATGAAATTATATAAGTGAAATAAGTTTTCATATGAAATAAAATATTTATTTTCATATGAATTATCAATCAAGTTAAGTTTCCTTCATACGATATCAAAATAGTCAAAAAAGTTGATTTCATAAGAATTTATGATTGTGAAACAAGTTTTCATATGAAATCAAATAGGCTAAACTATTTTCATATAAATTATCTACCAAGTTAAGTTTTTTTCATACGAAATTAAAATAGTGAAATAGAATTATTTTATATGAAATTATGTAAGTGAAACACATTTTCATATGAAATCAAAAGTTAAAATACTTTCATATAAATTATCAACAAAGTTGAATTTTTTTTATACGAAATGAAAACTGTCAAAAGTATTTATTTCATATGAAATTATTTATGTGAAACATATCAAACAAGTTAAGTTTTGTTCATACGAAATCAAAATAGTCAAAAAAGTTGATTTCATATGAATTTAATTGAAATATATGTGAAACAAGTTTTCATATGAAACCAAAGAGGCTAAATTATTTGTATATAAATTATCTACCAAGTAAAGTTTCTTCATACGAAATCAAAATTGTCAAATAACATTTTTCCGTATGAAATTTTGTTCGTAAAACAAGTTTTCATATAAAATCAAATAAGCTAAACTCTTTTCATATAAATTATCAATCAAGTTAAGTTTTCTTCATACGAAATGAAAACTGTCAAAAGTATTTATTTCTTATGAAATTATTTATGTGAAACATATCACACAAGTTAAGTTTTGTTAATACGAAATCAAAATATTTAAAAAAGTTGATGTCATATGAATTTATGTATGTGAAATAAGTTTTCATATGAAACCAAATAGATGAATTATCAGCCAAGTTAGGTTTTCTTTATACGAAATAAAAACTGTCAAAGAAATTTATTTCATATTACATTATGTATGTGAAACAAGTTTATATATGAAATCAAAAAAGTTAAATTATTTTCATATGAATTATAAATCAAGTTAAGTTTTCTTTATACGAATTGAAAACTGTCACGAAAATATCGCCATACACAAGGAACTTGGAATCCCGCAAGTCACAGACGAAATCTCCAGGCTTAGCGAGAGATACCTAAAAAGGCTCGAGAACCACCCCAACCACCTCGCCATCAACCTGTTGGACAACAGCCAGACAAGCAGACGTCTAATGAGGAGACATCCCCTTGATCTACCACAGTAATAAGAAGCAAATTTCAAACCCGCCCCAAATACATGTACAATAGTATCCATCCTTAAGTCAATGTTCACCCGCAAAACCATTTAATTATTGTCCAATAGGACAGATTTTAAATAAATAAACGCACCATAAAACAAAAAAAAAAAAAAAAAAAAAAAAAAAAGTTTTCTTCATACGAAATGAAAACTGTCAAAGAAATTTACTTCATATTAAATTATGTATGTGAAACAAGTTTTTATGTGAAATCAAAAAGCAAAATTATTTTCATATGAATTATCAAGCAAGTTAAATTTTCTTCATACGAATTGAAAACTGTCAAAGAAATATATTTTATATGAAATTATGTATGTGAATCCAGTTTCCATATGAAATCAAAAAAGTTAAATTATTTTCATATGAATTATTAGCTAAGCTAAGTTATGTTCCCACGAAATCAAAACTATCAAAAATATTTATTTCATATGAAATTGTGTATGTGAAACAAGTTTTCATACGAAAGCAAAAAGAAAAATTATTTCATATGAATTATCAATCAAGTTAAGTTTTCTTTATACGAATTGAAAACTGTCAAAGAAATTTATTTCATATGAAATTATGTATTTTCATATGAACTCAAATAGGCTAAACTATTTTCATATGAATTATCAACCTAGTTAAGTTTTCTTCATACGAAATCAAAATAGTCAAAAAAGTTGATTTCATAAGAAATTATGTATGTGAAATAAGTTTTTATATGAAATAAAAATAGTTAAATTAATTTCATATGAATTATCAATCAAGTTAAGTTTTCTTTATACGAATTGAAAACTGTCAAAGAAATTTATTTCATATGAAATTATGTATTTTCATATGAACTCAAATAGGCTAAACTATTTTCATATGAATTATCAACCTAGTTAAGTTTTCTTCTTACGAAATCAAAATAGTCAAAAAAGTTGATTTCATATGAATTTATGTATGTTAAACAAGTTTTCATATGAAATCAAATAAGCTAAACTAGTTTCATATAAATTATCAACCAAGTTAAGTTTTCTTTATACCAAATCAAAAAAGTCATATTGTATTATTTTATTTGAAATTATGTAAGTGAAACAAGTTTTCATATGAAATAAAATAAGTTGAAGTATTTTCATACGAATTATCAACCAAGTTAAATTTTCTTGATACGAAATCAAAATAGTCAAATATTATTTCTTTATATGAAATTATGTATGTTTAATAAGATTTCATATGAAATCAAAAGAGTTAAATTATTTTTATGTGAAATGTCAAGCAAGATAAGTATATTGCGTACGAAATGAAAATTGTAAAACATGTTGTTTTAAATTGAAAAATGAAAATTTTCAAACAACATTTTTTCGTAAGAAATTATGTATGTGAAAACAAGTTTTTATATGAAATCAAAAAAGTCAAATTATTTTCATATGATTTATCAACCAAGTTAAATTTTCAACCATGTTACATTTTCTTTATACGAAATCAAAATGGTAAAATAGTATTACTTAATATGAAATTATGTATGTTAAACTAGTTTTCACATGAAATCAAAAGAGTTAAAAAGAGTTTTATATAATAGCAAGTTAAGTTTTCTTCATACGAAATGAAAACTGTCAAAAGTATTTATTTCATATGAAATTATTTATGTGAACCATATCAAACAAGTTAAGTTTTCTTCATACGAAATTAAAATAGTCAATTCGTATTACTTTATATGAAATAATGTATTTTAAACAAGTTTTCACATGAAATCAAAAGAGTTAAAAAGAGTTTTATATACAAGTTGTCTTCATATAAAATGAAAATTGTCAATTAACATTTTTTCGTATGAAATTATGTATGTGAAACAAATATTCATATGAAATCAAGATAGTTAATTATTTTCATATGAATTATCAACTAAGTTTAATTATTTTTCATACGAAATTAAAACTATCAAAAATATTTATTTCATATGAAATTGTGTATGTGAAACAAGTTTTCATATGAAATCAAAAAGCAAAATTATTTTCATATGAATTATCAACCAAGTTAAGTTTCCTTCATATGAAATCAAAACTGTTAATGAAATTTGATTCATATGAAATTATGTATGTGAAACAAGTTTTCATATGAAATAAAATAAGTTTAAGTATTTTCATATGAATTATCAACAAATTTAAGTTTTGTTCATACGAAATCAAAATAGTCAAAGAAGTTGATTTTATATGAAATTTTGTATGTTAAACAAGTTTTCACATGAAATCAAAAGGGTTAAAAAGAGTTTTATATACAAGCAAGATAAGTTTTCTTCATATGAAATGAAAATTGTCAATTAACATTATTTCGTATGAACTTATGTATGTGAAACATCTTTTCATATGAAATTAAAAAAGTTAAATTATTTTCATATGAATTATCAACCAAGTTAAATTTTCTTTATACGAAATCAAAATAGTCTATTAGTATTAATCATATGAAATTATGTATGTTAAACAAGTTTTCATATGAAATCAAAAGAGTTAAAAAGAGTTTTATGTAAAATATAAAGCAAGATAAGTTTTCTTCATACGAAATAAATATTGTCAAATAAAATTTTTTCGTATGAAATTTTGTATGTAGAACAAATTTTCATATGAAATCAACAAAGTTATATTATTTGTATGTGAAATATGAAGCAAGATAAGTATATTGCATACGAAATGAAAATTTTCAAACAACATTTTTTCGTAGGAAATTATGTATGTGAAAACAAGTTTTCATATGAAATCAAAAAAGGCAAATTATTTTCATATGAATTATTCACCAAATTAAATTTTCTTCATACTAAATCAATATAGTGAAATAGTAATATTTTATATCAAATTATGTATTTTGAACAAGATTTCATATGAAATCAAAAGAGTTAAAAAGAGTATGATAAATAAAATGTTATTTGACAATTTCATTTCGAATAAAAAAAAACTTATCTTGCATGATATTTCACACAAAAATAATTTAACTTTTTTGATTTCATATGAAAACTTGTTTCACATACTTAATTTCATTCGAAATAATGTTATTTGACAATTTTCATTTCATATGAAGAAAACTTATTTTGCTTGTATATAAAACTCTTTTTAACTCTTTTGATTTCATGTGAAAACTAGTTTAACATACATAATTTCATATTAAGTAATACTATTTGACCATTTTGATTTCGTATAAAGAAAATGTAACATGGTTGAAAATTTAACTTGGTTGATAAATCATATGAAAATAATTTGACTTTTTTGATTTCATATAAAAACTTGTTTTCACATACATAATTTCTTACGAAAAAATGTTGTTTGAAAATTTTCATTTTTCAATTTAAAACAACATGTTTTACAATTTTCATTTCGTACGCAATATACTTATCTTGCTTGACATTTCACATAAAAATAATTTAACTCTTTTGATTTCATATGAAATCTTATTAAACATACATAATTTCATATAAAGAAATAATATTTGACTATTTTGATTTCGTATCAAGAAAATTTAACTTGGTTGATAATTCGTATGAAAATAATTTGACTTTTTTGATTTCATATGAAAACTTGTTTTCACATACATAATTTCATACGAGAAAATGTTATTTGACAATATTCATTTCGTATGCTTTATACATATCTTGCTTGTTTCACATACATAATTTCATACAAAATAATGTTATTTGACAATTTTCATTTCGTATGAAGAAAACTTATCTTGCTTGATACTTTACATAAAACTCTTTTTAACTTTTTTGATTTCATATGAAAACTTGTTTAACATACATAATTTCATACGCAAAAATGTTATTTGACAATTTTAAATTCGAATGAAGAAAATTTAACTTGGTTGATAATTCATAGGAAAATAATTTTCCTTTTTTTGATTTCATATGAAACTTGTTTCACATACATAATTTCATACGAAATAAATTTCTTTGACAGTTTTCACGTCGTATGAAGAAAATATAGCTTGGTTGATAATTCATATAGAAAGCATTTAACTTTTTTAAATTCATATGAAAACTTGTTTCACATACAAAACTTCATATTAAATAATACTATTTGACTATTTTAATTTCGGTTGAAGAAAATTTAACTTGGTCGATAATTCATATGAAAATAATTTAACTTTTTTGATTTCATATGAAAACTTGTTTTATGAACAAAATTTCATACGAAAAAATGTTATTTGAAAATATTCATTTCGTATGAAGAAAACTTATCTTATATTTTATATAAAAAATAATGTAATTTGACAATTTTCATTTAGTACGAAGAAAACTTAACTTGCTTGATACTTTACATAAAATTGTTTTTAACTATTTTGATTTCATATGAAATCTTGTTTAAAATACATAATTTGATATAAAATATTACTATTTGACTATTTTGATTTCGTATGAAGAAAATTTATCTTGGTTGATAATTCATATGAAAATAATTTGACTTTTTTGATTTCATATGAAAACTTGTTTTAAATACATAATTTCATACGAAATAATGTTATTTGACAATTTTCATTTCGTATGAAGAAAACTTATCTTGCTTGATATTTTACATAAAACTCTTTTTAACTCTTTTCATTTTATATGAAAACTTGTTTAACATACATACAAAATAATACTGTTTGACTATTTTGATTTCGTATGAAGAAAATGTAACTTGGTTGATAATTCATATGAAAAAAATTTAATTTTTCGATTTCTTATGAAAATTTGTTTCACATACATAATTTCATACGAAATAATGTATTTTGCCAACTTTGTATGAAGAAAATTTAACTTGCTTGATATTTCTCATAGAAATAATTTAGTTTTTTTGAGTTCATATGAAAACTTGTTTCACATACATAACTTCATATAAAATAATACTATTAACTTTTTTTATTTCATATGAAAACTTATTTTACATACATAATTTCATACGAAATAATGTTATTTTACAATATTCATTTCGTATGAAGAAAACTTATCTAGCTTGATATTTTACATAAAACTCTTTTTAACTCTTTTGACTTCATATGAAAACTTGTTTAAAATTCATGACTTGATATAAAATATTACTATTTGAATATTTTGATTTCGTATGAAGAAAATTTAACTTGGTTAATAATTCATATGAAAATAATTTGACTTTTTTGATTTAATATGAAAACTTGTTTAACATACATATAAAATAATACTGTTTGACTATATTGATTTCGTATGAAGAAAAAGTAACTTGGTTAATAATTCATATTTTTTTTTTTTTTTTTTTTTTTTTTTTAGCGTGCGTTTATTTATTTAAAATCTGTCCTATTGGACAATAATTAAATGGTTTTGCGGGTGAACATTGACTTAAGGGGGGATACTATTGTACATGTATTTGGGGCGGGTTTGAAATTTGCTTCTTATTACTGTGGTAGATCAAGGGGATGTCTCCTCATTAGACGTCTGCTTGTCTGGCTGTTGTCCAACAGGTTGATGGCGAGGTGGTTGGGGTGGTTCTCGAGCCTTTTTAGGTATCTCTCGCTGAGCCTGGAGATTTCGTCTGTGACTTGCGGGATTCCAAGTTCCTTGTGTATGGCGATATTTTCGTGGTAGGGATGCGCATTACGGGCAATTCTCAAGCACTTGTTCTGGAACCGCTGTATTCGCAGGCGATTCGTGTGGCTTGCCGTGCCCCACAGCTGTATCCAATAATTCATATGACAAATATTTTAATTTTTTGATTTCTTATGAAAATTTGTTTCACATATATTATTTAAACGACAAAATGTTTTTTGACAATTTTCATTTCGAATAAAAAAAACTTATTCTGCATGATATTTTACATAAAAATAATTTAACTTTTTTGATTTCATATGAAAACTTGTTTCACTTACATAATTGGATACGAAATATTGTTATTTGACAATTTTCATTTCGTATGAAGAAATCTTATCTTGCTTGATATTTTACATAAAACTCTATTAACTCTTTTATTTCATATGAAATCTTGTTTAAAATACATGACTTGATATAAATTATTACTATTTGAATATTTTGATTTCGTTTGAAGAAAATTTAACTTGGTTGATAATTCACATGAAAATAATTTACCTTTTTTGATTTGATATGAAAACTTGTTTCACATGCACAATTTCATACGAAATAAATTTCTTCGACAGTTTTCACTTCGTATGAAGTAAATATAGCTTGGTTGATAATTCATATACAAATTATTTATCTTTCTTGATTTCATATGAAAACTTGTTTTACATAAATAAGTTTATACGAAATAATGTTATTTGACAATTTTCATTTTATATGAAGAAAACTTATCTTTCTTGTACTTAAAAATCTTTATAACTCTTATGATTTCATGTGAAAACTTGTTTAACAATCATAATTTCATATAAAGTATATAAAGTAGTACTAATTGACTATTTTGATTTTGTATGAAGAAAATTTAACTTGGTTGATAATTCATATGCAAATAATTTATTCATATTAATATAATTTATAATATATTGATAATATACATAATTTCATATAAAGTAATGTTATTTGACAATTTTCATTTCATATGAAGAAAACTTATCTTGCTTGTATATAAAACTTTTTTTAACTCTTTTGATTTCATGTCAAAACTTGTTTAAAATACATACTTTCATATAAAGTAATACTAATTGACCATTTTGATTTCGTATGAAGAAAATTTAACTTGGTTGATATTTCACATAAAAATAATTTAACTTTTTTGATTTCATATGAAAACTTGTAAACCATACATTTTTTCACGTTATTGACTACTTTGAATTCATATGAAGAAAATTTAACTTGGTTGATATATCACATAAAAATAATTTAACTTTTTTGATTTCATATAAAAACTTGTTTAACATACATAATTTTTTACGGAAAAATGTTATTTGGCAATTTTCACTTCGTATGAAGAAAACTTATCTTGCTTGATACTTTACATAAAACTCTTTTTAACTTTTTTGATTTCATATGAAAACTTGTTTAACATACATAATTTCATACGAAAAAATGTTATTTGACAATTTTGATTTCGAATAAAGAAAATTTAACTTGGTTGATAATTCATAGGAAAATAATTTTCCTTTTTTTGATTTCATATGAAAACTTGTTTCACATACATAATTTCATACGAAATAAATTTCTTTGACAGTTTTCACGTCGTATGAAGAAAATATAGCTTGGTTGATAATTCATATAAAAAGCATTTAACTCTTTTAAATTCATATGAAAACTTGTTTCACATTCAAAACTTCATATTAAATAATACTATTTGACTATTTTAATTTCGGTTGAAGAAAATTTAACTTGGTTGATAATTCATATGAAAATAATTTAACTTTGTTGATTTCATATGAAAACTTGTTTTATGAACAAAATTTCATACGAAAAAATGTTATTTGAAAATATTCATTTCGTATGAAGAAAACTTATCTTGCTTGATATTTTATATAAAACTCTTTTAAACTCCTTTGGTTTCATATGAAAACTTGTTTAACATACATAATTTTATATAAATTAATACTAATTCACCATTTTGATTTCGTATGAAGAAAATTTAACTTGGTTGATATTTCACATAAAAATAATTTAACTTTTTTGATTTCATATGAAAACTTGTAAACCATACATTTTTTCACGTAATTGACTATTTTGAATTCGTATGAAGAAAATTTAATTTGGTTGATATATCACATAAAAATAATTTAACTTTTTTGATTTCATATAAAAACTTGTTTAACATACATAATTTTTTACGAAAAAATGTTATTTGGCAATTTTCACTTCGTATGAAGAAAACTTATCTTGCTTGATACTTTACATAAAACTCTTTTTAACTTTTTTGATTTCATATGAAAACTTGTTTAACATAATTACATAACTACATAATTTCATACGAAAAAATGTTATTTGACAATTTTGATTTCGAATGAAGAAAATTTAACTTGGTTGATAATTCATAGGAAAATAATTTTCCTTTTTTTGATTTCATATGAAAACTTGTTTCACATACATAATTTCATACGAAATAAATTTCTTTGACAGTTTTCACGTCGTATGAAGAAAATATAGCTTGGTTGATAATTCATATAAAAAGCATTTAACTCTTTTAAATTCATATGAAAACTTGTTTCACATACAAAACTTCATATTAAATAATACTATTTGACTATTTTAATTTCGGATGAAGAAAATTTAACTTGGTTGATAATTCATATGAAAATAATTTAACTTTTTTGATTTTATATGAAAACTTGTTTTATGAACAAAATTTCATACGAAAAAATGTTATTTGAAAATATTCATTTCGTATGAAGAAAACTTATCTTGCTTGATATTTTATATAAAACTCTTTTAAACTCCTTTGGTTTCATATGAAAACTTGTTTTCACATACATAATTTCATACAAAATAATGTTATTTGACAATTTTCATTTAGTACGAAGAAAACTTAACTTGATTGATACTTTACATAAAATTGTTTTTAACTCTTTTGATTTCATATGAAATCTTGTTTAAAATACATAATTTGATATAAAATATTACTATTTGACTATTTTGATTTCGCATGAAGAAAATTTATCTTGGTTGATAATTCATGTGAAAATAATTTGACTTTTTTGATTTCATATGAAAACTTGTTTTAAATACATAATTTCATACGAAATAATGTTATTTGACAATTTTCATTTCGTATGAAGAAAACTTATCTTGCTTGATATTTAACATAAAACTCTTTTTAACTCTTTTCATTTCATATGAAAACTTGTTTAACATACATACAAAATAATTCTGTTAGACTATTTTGATTTCGTATGAAGAAAATGTAACTTGGTTGATAATTCATATTAAAAAAATTTAACTTTTTTGATTTCATATGAAAATTTGTTTCACATACATAATTTCAAACGAAAAAATGTAGTTTGACAATTTTCATTCGAATAAAAAAAAAACTTATCTTGCACGATATTCCACATAAAAATAATTTAACTTTTTTGATTTCATATGAAAACTTGTTTCACATACATAATTTCATACGAAATATTGTTTTTGACAATTATCCATGCTTGCTGGCTCGAGGTCATAAAAATATAAAAAAACAAAAAACACAATTTGTTTTTTATTTTATTTTTTATCCAATATATTTCGGTTACTCTACAGTAACCGTCTTCAGGGCTAAAAAACACAAAATCACAAAATGGAAATTACTTATAAATATTTATAACGTTAAAAAACTAACACTAAACAATATTTAATTACATTAATTACATACATTAATTGTTACACGTCTGCTCTTGCGGGCGCGGAGTTCCTAACTGGCTTGTTTAGTAAGTGTCTATATATGTGAGCGCAATTTTCTGTGTCCGTTTTGTAGTTCAATCGGTCTTCTGTTGGTGTGTTTATTATGTGTAGCATTTCGAGAGTGTAACGTTAAGCATAGTGTTGTTCTTGTTGTAGTATTGTTGTTGCATCAAAATTCGGAGAGTGGTGTTTGTTTGCACAGTGGGTCATGAGAGCTGTTTTTTGTGTTGTACTTTGGTGTCGTAATTTGAAATCAGATTTGTGTTGTATTAATCTTGTTTTCAATTTAGTGTTGTGTTAATCTTGTTTTCAATTTTAGTTTTGCTGTTCCTACGTAAACACCATTGCATGTTTCTGTATTGCTGCCACTGCAAGGAATTTTATAAATAACATTATTTTTGTCGAGTAAATTTATTTTTGACTTCGTATTATTGTAAAAATGTTTGAGTGTGTGGAAGGGTTTGTGTGATATCTGTATTTCTGTTTTATTGTAACAGTCGGATCTTATTAATCTTTCTGATAATGTTGGTACATAGACCAGAGATTTATATGTTCTTGGCTGTCTTGTTGTATTTTCTTTTGGTGTTTCTTTAAATTTATTAATAAGCTTATTAATTAGTGTTTTTGGAAAGTCGTTGTCAGTAAGTATTTTTGTTATTTCCTTCTTAATCTCCTTATGGTACATTCTGTCCGATATGTCAAACATTCGTTTTATACAGCCTGTTGCTGTATTTATAATCATTGTCCTTGGATGTTTAGAGTTATAATTGATCAGTCTTCCAGATGCCATCGGTTTCTTATACCATTTGAGTTTTAATTTTCCTCCTACTCTGTTAATTACTGAATCCAGATATGGTAGCTTATTATTTTGTTCTGTCTCAATTGTAAATTTTATGTTTTTATGGTAGGAATTTAGTTCACGTAATATGTTTTCTGCTTCGTTGTAGTTTATAATCGCAAATAGATCGTCAACGTATTTTGTTAGTAGTCGTGGTTTCGATTTTAATTTTTCTAGGGTGTTTGTCAACACGTTTTCCATTACAATATCTGCAATTATAGGTGAAGCAGGCGACCCCATTGGCATACCTTTCAGCTGTGAGTAAGTTGCATCTTCATATTTGAAATATCTGTTCTCCATAATGCAGAACTTAACTATTTCTAGAAGCGTTTGTTCAGGTATCGCAGTATGTTGTTTAATTTTGGTCCATTTTGATTTTATGGTTGTTAAAGCTAAGTCTAATGGTATGCTAGGGAACAATGATACTACGTCAAAAGAAACTAGTATTTCGTCATCGTTTATGTTTTCGTCATTAATCTTATTTTTAAACTCAGTTGCGTTTTTATACCCGCTACTTATAGAGTAGAAGGGTATTATAACTTTGTTCAAACCGAAAATGTATGTAACAGGCAGAAGGAGACACCTCCGACCCCATAAAGTATATATATTCTGGCTCAGGATCAACAGCCGAGTCGATATAGCCATATCCGTCTGTCCGTCTGTCTCTCCGTCTGAAAATCTAGATCTCAGCTATTATAAGAGCTAGGACTACCAAATTTGGTAACAATATGTGTTATTATTGCACGCTGATCAAGTTTATTTTGGATTTTGGCCACGCCCCCTTCCGCCCCCGTAAATCGAAAAAACATTGATTACAAGCGCAATTTTGATGCCATATTGTTAATTTTCGGTTTACATGATAACTATAGCTAGCCAGATGAATTTGGTAACAATCGGAGAATAAATGCAGAAGTTATTCAGCTTAACGTTTTCCATAGCTCTAAGCAGCGCTGCCGGCAGCCCTGCTTGCAGCATTGTGCCGAATCGTGTGTGCGTGTACGGTGGTGAAATGGGTTGAGTTGTGGACTGCAAAACGAACAATACTATTATGCATTTACGGGTTCGAGTCCCGCCCGCATCAAAAATTAAATGTGTGCAAAATTTTTTTTTTTTTATTTTAGATTTTGACTTTACAGAAATATTATAAGTCCATAGCCTTTTACGGTCAAAATATGATTGTAGCCGTTTTTTTGTTTTCAAATAAATGATGTACGAGTAGCTGGGTAGCGGGTATATTACAGTCGAGCACACTCGACTGTAGCTTTCTTACTTGTTTATGTTGAATTTCGATTCCGTTGTCAAGTTTTTTTAGGATTGAGACAATAAATTTTCATAAGGCGTAAGAGGGGGATCCTATTGAAGAACATATTGGTCTGAGTGGTGTCCCTTCCTTATGGATTTTTGGTAGTCCATAGATTCTCGTAGTGCTGCGTTGGTTGTGATGAGATTATTCCTTTCGGCCTTTGAAATAAGTT
Source organism: Zaprionus ghesquierei (assembly GCA_018904095.1). Classification (NCBI taxonomy): domain Eukaryota; kingdom Metazoa; phylum Arthropoda; class Insecta; order Diptera; family Drosophilidae; genus Zaprionus; species Zaprionus ghesquierei. The sequence goes on along the minus strand of JAEIGP010000623.1, from coordinate 60,271 downwards.
CTTTCTTAAATAGTTTTTCCACTAGTTCGTTGTTTCTCTTTTGTAGTCGCGATGTGGGACAAAACAACAGAAACAACAAAATGGAGATAAACAGGTTTCAAACTATAACTAAGAAAAACACTAAACTTAAGTCACATATAAAATTTTTATTGAAGTGTAGGAAAGCTAGAATCATTTCCAAATTTATTATCAATACAAGTAGGAACGGAGTCAACATTCCCAACGCGCCCGCACCCAAATACCTAGGACTGACCCTAGACCGCAGGCTCACATGGCGTCCCCACATTGTCAGCAAACGCATACAGGCCGATGCGCGCCTGAGGCAGATGCAATGGCTCATTGAGAGAAGGTCCAAGCTGAGGCAGAGCCTCAAAATCCTGGTTTACAAGGCAATTCTCAAGCCCATCTGGACCTACGGGATACAGCTGTGGGGCACGGCAAGCCACACGAATCGCCTGCGAATACAGCGGTTTCAGAACAGGTGCTTGAGAATTGCCTGTAATGCGCATCCCTACCATGAGAATGTCGCCATACACAGAGAACTTGGAATCCCGCAAGTCACAGATAAAATCTCCAGGCTCAGCGAGAGATACCTGAAAAGGCTCGAGAACCACCCCAACCACCTCGGCATCAACCTGTTGGACAACAGCCAGACAAGCAGACATCTAATGAGGCGACATCCCCTTGATCTACCACAGCAATATCAAGCAAATTTCAAACCCGCCCCAAATACATGTACAATAGTATCCCTTAAGTCAATGTTCACCCGCAAAACCACCACTAGGACAGATTTTAAATAAATGAACGCACGCTACAAAAAAAAAAAAAAAAAAAAAAAAAAATCTATTTTTAGGCGATAACCAACCAGACATACAAAAGACATTAGTCAAACACATTTACAATTTTCACACTAAAATATTAAATTTAATAATTAAACATAAGCACAAAATATTAGGCAAACTTGAAGAACACTTGAACGAAACAAAAACCATCATAGAAAACACCATGAGGACAGCTGATGCATTAGCATTTTTTGAGAGAGAGAGAGAGAAACGTATCATACAAGACAAAAGCAATACTAACAGAACGACATGAGAAGAAAACAGAAAGACTTCGAAACAAACGGAACAATAACGTCCTCGACAACAAGAAAACCAAAGATTGGTTTGTGAACAACACAACGACAAAGTTTCCGCTAGACGTACAAGCACTACTTGCCAAAAGCCCGAAATTTGCTCTCCCAGTAGATAAGAGAAGTTTCCCACTACTTAAGTACATCGCGGACGGCGAAGAACTGGTACAGACACATAAGAACAAAGAGAGTCAAGAAACAGCACGCACACATTTCTCTTTACTTGTAAAAGAACTTAAGACAAAAATGAGAGAGAACGAACTGGATCGTGCAATATTAGATACAGTGGGACGAACTAGAAAATTTTTGAATGAAAATAAAAATATACTAATTTTGAGTTCGGACAAAGGAAACAAAACAGTGGTAATAGAAAAAGGTGAATACAAAAATAAAATGTTGACAATATTAGGAGATTTCTGCACGTACCGAAAACTAAAAACAGATCCCACATCGCGACTACAAAAGAGAAACAACGAACTAGTGCAAAAACTATTTAACCCTTTCGTGCCCAACTTTTTCCCCGTGAAATTAAAATTTTTTTTTATCATTAATGTTTTTACATTTATTTTTAGAAAAATTTAGCAACAAATTTTAGTATGCCACGCCCATTAGTTTGGGCGGTAGCGAAAGTTGCTTGTGAGCAACATTGGGCAGTAGTGGTGTGTAAGCATTGTTTTTTTTATAATTCACAGAATATGAAATATTTTTCTTTATAATGACAATTTATGTGTGGTATGACAAAAAACAGTTTTTATTGTTATTGCAGCACAGATGGACTTTGCATTTAAGGCATTTGGTCATCGGTGTTGCAGTTTTGCACCGTCTGCAACGTCCTCTTTCTCCAGAAACTACCCAATGTTCAACTTTATCATAACGTTGTGACACTGAAGGATTTGTCTGAAATTTGTACTTCTTTGATTGATGCGAAGAAACACTGCTTGGGGATCCCAATGATACCACTGAGCTTTCTCTTTCTGCATTTGTTGGTCGACCTCTCCTTTTTTGAAATGAAGTAGCGTCAGTGGAATGTAAAAGTTAATGGGCAATTTCCGATTGAAATTTTATGAGGTGAATATGTTTTTGGTTTGGGTTTACCAAGTTCAATTGTTTCCTATACAGTAGCCAAGCATTTGTAACGGATGTTCCCAGGCACCAATAAAAAATTCTTATGTACCACTTTTTTGATCGGTGGTTAATTTTGTAGAGCTCCATCAGCATATCTGCCAAATCTACTCCACCCATACCTTTATTGTATGAAGTAACAATAGCTGGCCTTGAAATATCAATGTAAGTTTTTTCTTTTGGGCTCCAACGTTTGCATATTTCAACAGGCTGATCACCTTCACACGAAGATATTAGTTGAATAGGCTTATTGTTAAACCATTTTACACACACAAGATTATGGTTCATTTCGCATTTTATATCAAAAGACCCCCTTCCGCGTTTTTTTAATTCCGCATCTGAGAGCAGTTGGCAATTTCTTATGCGATTTTTACGTACAGTACCTGTTGCAAAGATTCCTATTTCCTTCAACGAAATCAGAAGGCTTACAGACGTAAACCAATTATCAAAATATAGTTTAAAATTTTTGTCTTTGGGAAGACTTTTTGCCAAATATAAGACAACATCAGAAGATATTCCCAAGCCATAAGAAGGACAACATATAGCGTAAAATCATAAACTAATCCAGATATTCCAGCCCGCGTAAACATTTTAAGACCCCATTTATGAGGTTTAGCTGGATTATATTGCTTAAACGTGGATCGACCTGCAAAAAAAAGCAATTAATAAAAATAAAGCCAATTTAAAAGAAAATTAAAAACGTACCTTTGAATGCAATTATTTGCTCATCGACACTTTGATGCTCTTCCTGAGGTAGTTTTCCAAAATTTTCTTTGAGAATTCTGAGCAAAGGGCGGATCTTGTAGAGTTTATCATAGTTGGAATCTCCTTTTTTTAATTGTTTGGCGTTGTCGTTGAAATGTAAGCATTGTTTTATTTTTTCAAATCTCCCACGCGGCATTGAATCAGTTATTGCGGTAAGCTTTAAATCCTTTGACCATGCCATTCTGAGTTGCGGTAGTTTTAAAACACCCAAGTACAATAAAATGCCAATGTAGCGTTTGATTTCCTCATCAGTACATTTAAGTTCAATACCGTGCTCCTGCAAACTATATATATCAGTTTGCTTTGCCATTAAATGAATTAGCTGAGTATCAAAAAATGTGTAGAAGAACTCCACTGGCGTCTTTATCTCCCCGACATCAAAAGTTTTGTCATCTTCCCAAATACTCTCGGGAGCTACAAACGGCCTTGTTCTCCACTTTAGCGTCTTTGGATCAATTTTCTCCAAGCAACTGTCAACAACAACGCAAGAGTCAGGTTCACATCCTTCAATCACTGTATTTTCCAGGAGGTCAATCTCGATACTTTCTCCCCTTTCAAGAATTCCTTCTAAATTCTTCTCCAGTACCGTAGAAATGTCTTTCATCTCATCACCACTTTCTTCGTCAGTAGAAACATCCCAACTGAAGTTTAAAGCCCGTTCAATTTCTTCGTTAGACAAACCTTTCGGTCTCATATCTAAATGCAAACAAAAATTATTACCACGAATGCCCAAGGTTGCTCACAAGCAACTTAGCAACTTTGAAAATTATTTACTTACTTATTGTTCACTATTAACTAAGTTTGACTATATCACTCTCTAGTTAACTCTTTGCAAAATAATTATTTGTTTATCCTTTAGGTTATTTTTAAAGTATTATAAAAGTAAATTACTAATTTCAAAAGTTCCACCGAATATCGAAACAATAATTATTGTGATGCGCATGCTGTTTATTGCAAATATTTTCTGCAACTAATCTCCAAATGCGTTTTTTGCTTTTCATATTTAGAGTAGACACATAAAAGCACCGTTATCATAAAGAATGAGCAGATAAAAACAAAAGGCATGTTCTTCAATAGGATCCCCCTCTTACTTGACAACGGAATCGAAATTCAACATAAAAAACGCAACTGAGTTTAAAAATAAGATTAATGACGAAAACATAAACGATGACGAAATACTAGTTTCTTTTGACGTAGTATCATTGTTCCCTAGCATACCATTAGACTTAGCTTTAACAACCATAAAATCAAAATGGACCAAAATTAAACAACATACTGCGATACCTGAACAAACGTTTCTAGAAATAGTTAAGTTCTGCATAATGGAGAACAGATATTTCAAATATGAAGATGCAACTTACTCACAGCTGAAATGTATGCCAATGGGGTCGCCTGCTTCACCTATAATTGCAGATATTGTAATGAAAGACGTGTTGACAAACACCCTAAAAAAATCAAAATCGAAACCACGACTACTAACAAAATACATTGACGATCTATTTGCGATTATAAACTGGAAGACTGATCAATTATAACTCTAAACATCCAAGGACAATGATTATAAATACAGTAAGAGGCTGTATAAAACGAATGTTTGACATATCGGACAGAATGTACCATAAGGAGATTAAGAAGGAAATAACAAAAATACTTACTGACAACGACTTTCCAAAAACACTAATTAATAAGCTCATTAATAAATTTAAAGAAACACCAAAAGAAAATACAACAAGACAGCCAAGAACATATAAATCTCTGGTCTATGTACCAACATTATCAGAAAGATTAATAAGATCCGACTGTTACAATAATACAGAAATACAGATATCACACAAACCCTTCCACACACTCAAACATTTTTACAATAATACGAAGTCAAAAATAAATTTACTCGACAAAAATAATGTATAAAATTCCTTGCAGTGGCAGCAATACAGAAACATGCAATGGTGTTTACGTAGGAACAACAAAACTAAAATTGAAAACAAGAATAACACAACACAAATCTGATTTCAAATTACGACACCAAAGTACAACACAAAAAACAGCTCTCATGACCCACTGTGCAAACAAACACCACTCTCCGAATTTTGATGCAACAACAATACTACAACAAGAACAACACTATGCTAAACGTTACACTCTCGAAATGCTACACATAATAAACACACCAACAGAAGACCGATTGAACTACAAAACGGACACAGAAAATTGCGCTCACATATATAGACACTTACTAAACAAGCCAGTTAGGAACTCCGCGCCCGCAAGAGCAGACGTGTAACAATTAATGTATGTAATTAATGTAATTAAATATTGTTCAGTGTTAGTTTTTTAACGTTATAAATATTTATAAGTAATTTCCATTTTGTTATTTTGTGTTTTTTAGCCCTGAAGACGGTTACCGTAGAGTAACCGAAATATATTGGATAATAAATAAAATAAAAAACAAATTGTGTTTTTTGTTTTTTTTTTTTATATTTTTATGACCTCGAGCCAGCAACCAAGGATATAAACAAGAAAGGTCGCCAAAACCCTACACTAACACCAACGGAAGGCACGCCGCTTGCAGAAATCACATCTAGAATGGGATATGCATACATAAAACAAATCAACAGAAACAACAAAATGGAGATCAACAGGTTTCAAACTATAACTAAGAAAAACACTAAACTTAAGTCACATATAAAATTTTTATTGAAGTGTAGGAAAGCTAGAAACATTCCCAAATTTATTATTAATACAACTAGGTGCAATAATCTATTTTTAGGCGATAACCAACCAGACATACAAAAAACATTAGTCAAACACATTTACAATTTTCACACTAAAATATTAAATTTAGTAATTAAACATAAGAACAAAATATTAGACAAACTTGAAGAACACTTGAACGAAACAAAAACCATCATAGAAAACACCATGAGCACAGCTGATGCATTAGCATTTTTTGAGAGAGAGAGAAACGTATCATACAAGACAAAAACAATACTAACAGAACGACATGAGAAGGAAATAGAAAGACTTCGAAACAAACGGAACAATAACGTCCTCGACAACAACAAAACCAAAGATTGGTTTGTGAACAACACAACGACAAAGTTTCCGCTAGACGTACAAGCACTACTTGCCAAAAGCCCGAAATTTGCTCTCCCAGTAGATAAGAGAAGTTTCCCACTACTTAAGTACATCGCGGACGGCGAAGAACTGGTACAGACACATAAGAACAAAGAGAGCCAAGAAACAGCACGCACACATTTCTCTTTACTTGTAAAAGAACATAAGACAATCGTGCAATATTAGATACAGTGGGACGAAATAGAAAAATTTTTTATGAAAATAAAAATATACTAATTTTGAGTTCAGACAAAGGAAACAAAACAGTGGCAATAGAAAAAGGTGAATACAAAAATAAAATATTGACAATATTAGGAGATTTTTGCACGTACCGAAAACTAAAAACAGATCCCACATCGCGACTACAAAAGAGAAACAACGAACTAGCTACAACTAACTACAGCTATGGAAAACGTTTAGCTGATTAACTTCTGTGTTTATTATCCGATTGTTACCAAATTCATCTGGCTAGGTATAATTATCATGTAAACCGAAAATAAACAATATGGCATCAAAACTGCGCTTGTAATCAATGTTTTTTCGATTTACGGGGCGGAAGGGGGCGTGGCCAAAATCCAAAATAAACTTGATCAGCGTCTAATAATAACACATATTGTCACCAAATTTGGTAGTTCTCGCTCTTATAATAGCTGAGATCTAGATTTTCACATGGGCAGACAGACGGACAGACGGACATGGCAAGAACATATAAATCTCTGGTCTATGTACCAACATTATGAGAAAGATTAATAAGATCCGACTGTTACAATAATACAGAAATACAGATATCACACAAACCCTTCCACACACTCAAACATTTTTACAATAATACGAAGTCAAAAATAAATTTACTCGACAAAAATAATGTTATTTATAAAATTCCTTGCAGTGGCAGCAATACAGAAACATACAATGGTGTTTACGTAGGAACAACAAAACTAAAATTGAAAACGAGATTAATACAACACAAATCTGATTTCAAATTACGATACCAAAGTACAACACAAAAAACAGCTGTCATGACCCACTGTGCAAACAAACACCACTCTCCGAATTTTGATGCAACAACAATACTACAACAAGAACAAAACTATGCTAAACGTTACACTCTCGAAATGCTACACATAATAAACACACCAACAGAAGACCGATTGAACTACAAAACGGACACAGAAAATTGCGCTCACATATATAGACACTTACTAAACAAGCCAGTTAGGAACTCCGCGCCCGCAAGAGCAGACGTGTAACAATTAATGTATGTAATTAATGTAATTAAATATTGTTCAGTGTTAGTTTTTTAACGTTATAAATATTTATAAGTAATTTCCATTTTGTTATTTTGTGTTTTTTAGCCCTGAAGACGGTTACCGTAGAGTAACCGAAATATATTGGATAATAAATAAAATAAAAAACAAATTGTGTTTTTTGTTTTTTTTTTTATATTTTTATGACCTCGAGCCAGCAACCAAGGATATAAACAAGAAAGGTCGCCAAAACCCTACACTAACACCAACGGAAGGCACGCCGCTTGCAGAAATCACATCTAGAATGGGATATGCATACATAAAACAAATCAACAGAAACAACAAAATGGAGATCAACAGGTTTCAAACTATAACTAAGAAAAACACTAAACTTAAGTCACATATAAAATTTTTATTGAAGTGTAGGAAAGCTAGAAACATTCCCAAATTTATTATTAATACAACTAGGTGCAATAATCTATTTTTAGGCGATAACCAACCAGACATACAAAAAACATTAGTCAAACACATTTACAATTTTCACACTAAAATATTAAATTTAGTAATTAAACATAAGAACAAAATATTAGACAAACTTGAAGAACACTTGAACGAAACAAAAACCATCATAGAAAACACCATGAGCACAGCTGATGCATTAGCATTTTTTGAGAGAGAGAGAAACGTATCATACAAGACAAAAACAATACTAACAGAACGACATGAGAAGGAAATAGAAAGACTTCGAAACAAACGGAACAATAACGTCCTCGACAACAACAAAACCAAAGATTGGTTTGTGAACAACACAACGACAAAGTTTCCGCTAGACGTACAAGCACTACTTGCCAAAAGCCCGAAATTTGCTCTCCCAGTAGATAAGAGAAGTTTCCCACTACTTAAGTACATCGCGGACGGCGAAGAACTGGTACAGACACATAAGAACAAAGAGAGCCAAGAAACAGCACGCACACATTTCTCTTTACTTGTAAAAGAACATAAGACAATCGTGCAATATTAGATACAGTGGGACGAAATAGAAAAATTTTTTATGAAAATAAAAATATACTAATTTTGAGTTCAGACAAAGGAAACAAAACAGTGGCAATAGAAAAAGGTGAATACAAAAATAAAATATTGACAATATTAGGAGATTTTTGCACGTACCGAAAACTAAAAACAGATCCCACATCGCGACTACAAAAGAGAAACAACGAACTAGCTACAACTAACTACAGCTATGGAAAACGTTTAGCTGAATAACTTCTGTGTTTATTATCGGATTGTTACCAAATTCATCTGGCTAGGTATAATTATCATGTAAACCGAAAATAAACAATATGGCATCAAAACTGCGCTTGTAATCAATGTTTTTTCGATTTACGGGGCGGAAGGGGGCGTGGCCAAAATCCAAAATAAACTTGATCAGCGTCTAATAATAACACATATTGTCACCAAATTTGGTAGTTCTCGCTCTTATAATAGCTGAGATCTAGATTTTCACATGGGCAGACAGACGGACAGACGGACATGGCAAGAACATATAAATCTCTGGTCTATGTACCAACATTATGAGAAAGATTAATAAGATCCGACTGTTACAATAATACAGAAATACAGATATCACACAAACCCTTCCACACACTCAAACATTTTTACAATAATACGAAGTCAAAAATAAATTTACTCGACAAAAATAATGTTATTTATAAAATTCCTTGCAGTGGCAGCAATACAGAAACATACAATGGTGTTTACGTAGGAACAACAAAACTAAAATTGAAAACGAGATTAATACAACACAAATCTGATTTCAAATTACGATACCAAAGTACAACACAAAAAACAGCTGTCATGACCCACTGTGCAAACAAACACCACTCTCCGAATTTTGATGCAACAACAATACTACAACAAGAACAAAACTATGCTAAACGTTACACTCTCGAAATGCTACACATAATAAACACATCTACAGAAGACAGATTGAACTACAAAGCAGACACAGAAAATTGCGCTCACATATATAGACACTTACTAAACAAGCCAGTTAGGAACTCCGCGCCCGCAAGAGCAGACGTGTAACAATTAATGTATGTAATTAATGTAATTAAATATTGTTCAGTGTTAGTTTTTTAACGTTATAAATATTTATAAGTAATTTCCATTTTGTGATTTTGTGTTTTTTAGCCCTGAAGACGGTTACCGTAGAGTAACCGAAATATATTGGATAATAAATAAAATAAAAAACAAATTGTTTTTTGTTTTTTTTTTATATATTTATGACCTCGAGCCAGCAATCATGGATATAAACAAGAAAGGTCGCCAAAACCCTACACTAACACCAACGGAAGGCACGCCGCTTGCAGAAACCACATCTAGAATGGGATATGCATACATAAAAGAAAACAACAGAAACAACAAAATGAAGATCAACAGGTTTCAAACTATAACTAAGAAAAACACTAAACTTAAGTCACATATAAAATTTTTATTGAAGTGTAGGAAAGCTAGAATCATTCCCAAATTTATTATCAATACAACTAGGTGCAATAACCTATTTTTAGGCGATAACCAACCAGACATACAAAAAACATTAGTCAAACACTTTTACAATTTTCACACTAAAATATTAAATTTAATAATTAAACATAAGCACAAAATATTAGACAAACTTGAAGAACACTTGAACGAAACAAAAACCATCATAGAAAACACCATGAGCACAGCTGGTGCATTAGCATTTTTTGAGAGAGAGAGAAACGTATCATACAAGACAAAAACAATACTAACAGAACGACATGAGAAGAAAATAGAAAGACTTCGAAACAAACGGAACAATAACGTCCTCGACAACAACAAAACCAAAGATTGGTTTGTGAACAACACAACGACAAAGTTTCCGCTAGACATACAAGCACTACTTGCCAAAAGCCCGAAATTTGCTCTCCCAGTAGATAAGAGAAGTTTCCCACTATTTAAGTACATCGCGGACGGCAAAGAACTGGTACAGTCATATAAGAACAAAGAGAGCCAAGAAACAGCACGCACACATTTCTCTTTACTTGTAAAAGAACTTAAGACAAAAATGAGAGAGAACGAACTGGATCGTGCAATATTAGATACAGTGGGACGAACTAGAAAATTTTTGAATGAAAATAAAAATATACTAATTTTGAGTTCGGACAAAGGAAACAAAACAGTGGTAATAGAAAAAGGTGAATACAAAAATAAAATGTTGCCAATATTAGGAGATTTCTGCACGTACCGAAAACTAAAAACAGATCCCACATCGCGACTACAAAAGAGAAACAACGAACTAGTGCAAAAACTATTTAACCCTTTCGTGCCCAACTTTTTCCCCGTGTAATTAAAATTTTTTTTTATCATTAATGTTTTTACATTTATTTTTAGAAAAATTTAGCAACAAATTTTAGTATGCCACGCCCATTAGTTTGGGCGGTAGCGAAAGTTGCTTGTGAGCAACATTGGGCAGTAGTGGTGTGTAAGCATTGTTTTTTTTATAATTCACAGAATATGAAATATTTTTCTTTATAATGACAATTTATGTGTGGTATGACAAAAAACAGTTTTTATTGTTATTGCAGCACAGATGGACTTTGCATTTAAGGCATTTGGTCATCGGTGTTGCAGTTTTGCACAGTCTGCAACGTCCTCTTTCTCCAAAAACTACCCAATGTTCAACTTTATCATAACGTTGTGACACTGAAGGATTTGTCTGAAATTTGTACTTCTTTGATTGATGCGAAGAAACACTGCTTGGGGATCCCAATGATACCACTGAGCTTTCTCTTTCTGCATTTGTTGGTCGACCTCTCCTTTTTTGAAATAAAGTAGCGTCAGTGGAATGTAAAAGTTAATGGGCAATTTCCGATTGAAATTTTATAAGGGGAATATGTTTTTGGTTTGGGTTTACCAAGTTCAATTGTTTCCTATACAGTAGCCAAGCATTTGTAACGGCACCAATAAAAAATTCTTATGTACCACTTTTTTGATCGGTGGTTAATTTTGTAGAGCTCCATCAGCATATCTGCCAAATCTACTCCACCCATACCTTTATTGTATAAGGTAACAATAGCTGGCCTTGAAATATCAATGTAAGTTTTTTCTTTTGGGCTCCAACGTTTGCATATTTCAACAGGCTGATCACCTTCACACGAAGATATTAGTTGAACAGGCTTATTGTTAAACCATTTTACACACACAAGATTATGGTTCATTTCGCATTTTATATCAAAAGAACCCCTTCCGCGTTTTTTTAATTCCGCATCTGAGAGCAGTTGGCAATTTCTTATGCGATTTTTACGTACAGTACCTGTTGCAAAGATTCCTATTTCCTTCAACAAAATCAGAAGGCTTACAGACGTAAACCAATTATCAAAATATAGCTTAAAATTTTTGTCTTTGGGAAGACTTTTTGCCAAATATAAGACAACATCAGAAGATATTCCCAAGCCATAAGAAGGACAACATATAGCGTAAAATCATAAACTAATCCAGATATTCCAGCCCGCGTAAACATTTTAAGACCCCATTTATGAGGTTTAGCTGGATTATATTGCTTAAAAGTGGATCGACCTGCAAAAAAAAGCAATTAATAAAAATAAAGCCAATTTAAAAGAAAATTAAAAACGTACCTTTGAATGCAATTATTTGCTCATCGACACTTTGATGCTCTTCCTGAGGTAGTTTTCCAAAATTTTCTTTGAGAATTCTGAGCAAAGGGCGGATCTTGTAGAGTTTATCATAGTTGGAATCTCCTTTTTTTTAATTGTTTGGCGTTGTCGTTGAAATGTAAGCATTGTTTTATTTTTTCAAATCTCCCACGCGGCATTGAATCAGTTATTGCGGTAAGCTTTAAATCCTTTGACCATGCCATTCTGAGTTGCGGTAGTTTTAAAACACCCAAGTACAATGAAATGCCAATGTAGCGTTTGATTTCCTCATCAGTACATTTAAGTTCAATACCGTGCTCCTGCAAACTATATATATCAGTTTGCTTTGCCATTAAATGAATTAGCTGAGTATCAAAAAATGTGTAGAAGAACTCCACTGGCGTCTTTATCTCCCCGACATCAAAAGTTTTGTCATCTTCTCAAATACTCTCTGGAGCTACAAACGGCCTTGTTCTCCACTTTAGCGTCTTTGGATCAATTTTCTCCAAGCAACTGTCAACAACAACGCAAGAGTCAGGTTCACATCCTTCAATCACTGTATTTTCCAGAAGGTCAATCTCGATACTTTCTCCCCTTTCAAGAATTCCTTCTAAATTCTTCTCCAGTACCGTAGAAATGTCTTTCATCTCATCACCACTTTCTTCGTCAGTAGAAACATCCCAATCGAAGTTTAAAGCCCGTTCAATTTCTTCGTTAGACAAACCTTTCACTTTCGGTCTCATATATAAATGCAAACAAAAATTATTACCACGAATGCCCAAGGTTGCTCACAAGCAACTTAGCAACTTTGAAAATTATTTACTTACTTATTGTTCACTATTAACTAAGTTTGACTATATCACTGTCTAGTTAACTCTTTGCAAAATAATTATTTGTTTATCCTTTAGGTTATTTTTAAAGTATTATAAAAGTAAATTACTAATTTCAAAAGTTCCACCGAATATCGAAACAATAATTATTGTGATGCGCGTGCTGTTTATTGCAAATATTTTCTGCAACTAATCTCCAAATGCGTTTTTTGCTTTTCATATTTAGAGTAGACACATAAAAGCACCGTTATCATAAAGAATGAGCAGATAAAAACAAAAGGCATGTTCTTCAATAGGATCCCCCTCTTACTTGACAACGGAATCGAAATTCAACATAAAAAACGCAACTGAGTTTAAAAATAAGATTAATGACGAAAACATAAACGATGACGAAATACTAGTTTCTTTTGACGTAGTATCATTGTTCCCTAGCATACCATTAGACTTAGCTTTAACAACCATAAAATCAAAATGGACCAAAATTAAACAACATACTGCGATACCTGAACAAACGTTTCTAGAAATAGTTAAGTTCTGCATAATGGAGAACAGATATTTCAAATATGAAGATGCAAATTACTCACAGCTGAAATGTATGCCAATGGGGTCGCCTGCTTCACCTATAATTGCAGATATTGTAATGGAAGACGTGTTGACAAACACCCTAAAAAAATCAAAATCGAAACCACGACTACTAACAAAATACATTGACGATCTATTTGCGATTATAAACTGGCATCTGGAAGACTGATCAATTATAACTCTAAACATCCAAGGACAATGATTATAAATACAGTAAGAGGCTGTATAAAACGAATGTTTGACATATCGGACAGAATGTACCATAAGGAGATTAAGAAGGAAATAACAAAAATACTTACTGACAACGACTTTCCAAAAACACTAATTAATAAGCTCATTAATAAATTTAAAGAAACACCAAAAGAAAATACAACAAGACAGCCAAGAACATATAAATCTCTGGTCTATGTACCAACATTATCAGAAAGATTAATAAGATCCGACTGTTACAATAATACAGAAATACAGATATCACACAAACCCTTCCTCAGACTCAAACATTTTTACAATAATACGAAGTCAAAAATAAATTTACTCGACAAAAATAATGTTATTTATAAAATTCCCTGCAGTGGCAGCAATACAGAAACATGCAATGGTGTTTACGTAGGAACAACAAAACTAAAATTGAAAACAAGAATAACACAAATTACGACACCAAAGTACAACACAAAAAACAGCTGTCATGACCCACTGTGCAAACAAACACCACTCTCCGAATTTTGATGCAACAACAATACTACAACAAGAACAAAACTATGCTAAACGTTACACTCTCGAAATGCTACACATAATAAACACACCAACAGAAGACAGATTGAACTACAAAACGGACACAGAAAATTGCGCTCACATATATAGACACTTACTAAACAAGCCAGTTAGGAACTCCGCGCCCGCAAGAGCAGACGTGTAACAATTAATGTATGTAATTAATGTAATTAAATATTGTTCAGTGTTAGTTTTTTAACGTTATAAATATTTATAAGTAATTTCCATTTTGTGATTTTGTGTTTTTTAGCCCTGAAGACGGTTACCGTAGAGTAACCGAAATATATTGGATAATAAATAAAATAAAAAACAAATTGTGTTTTTTGTTTTTTTTTTATATTTTTATGACCTCGAGCCAGCAATCATGGATATAAACAAGAAAGGTCGCCAAAACCCTACACTAACACCAACGGAAGGCACGCCGCTTGCAGAAACCACATCTAGAATGGGATATGCATACATAAAAGAAAACAACAGAAACAACAAAATGAAGATCAACAGGTTTCAAACTATAACTAAGAAAAACACTAAACTTAAGTCACATATAAAATTTTTATTGAAGTGTAGGAAAGCTAGAATCATTCCCAAATTTATTATCAATTCAACTAGGTGCAATAACCTATTTTTAGGCGATAACCAACCAGACATACAAAAAACATTAGTCAAACACTTTTACAATTTTCACACTAAAATATTAAATTTAATAATTAAACATAAGCACAAAATATTAGACAAACTTGAAGAACACTTGAACGAAACAAAAACCATCATAGAAAACACCATGAGCACAGCTGATGCATTAGCATTTTTTGAGAGAGAGAGAAACGTATCATACAAGACAAAAACAATACTAACAGAACGACATGAGAAGAAAATAGAAAGACTTCGAAACAAACGGAACAATAACGTCCTCGACAACAACAAAACCAAAGATTGGTTTGTGAACAACACAACGACAAAGTTTCCGCTAGACATACAAGCACTACTTGCCAAAAGCCCGAAATTTGCTCTCCCAGTAGATAAGAGAAGTTTCCCACTATTTAAGTACATCGCGGACGGCAAAGAACTGGTACAGTCACATAAGAACAAAGAGAGCCAAGAAACAGCACGCACACATTTCTCTTTACTTGTAAAAGAACTTAAGACAAAAATGAGAGAGAACGAACTGGATCGTGCAATATTAGATACAGTGGGACGAACTAGAAAATTTTTGAATGAAAATAAAAATATACTAATTTTGAGTTCGGACAAAGGAAACAAAACAGTGGTAATAGAAAAAGGTGAATACAAAAATAAAATATTGCCAATATTAGGAGATTTCTGCACGTACCGAAAACTAAAAACAGATCCCACATCGCGACTACAAAAGAGAAACAACGAACTAGTGCAAAAACTATTTAACCCTTTCGTGCCCAACTTTTTCCCCGTGAAATTAAAATTTTTTTTATCATTAATGTTTTTACATTTATTTTTAGAAAAATTTAGCAACAAATTTTAGTATGCCACGCCCATTAGTTTGGGCGGTAGCGAAAGTTGCTTGTGAGCAACATTGGGCAGTAGTGGTGTGTAAGCATTGTTTTTTTTATAATTCACAGAATATGAAATATTTTTCTTTATAATGACAATTTATGTGTGGTATGATAAAAAACAGTTTTTATTGTTATTGCAACACAGATGGACTTTGCATTTAAGGCATTTGGTCATCGGTGTTGCAGTTTTGCACAGTCTGCAACGTCCTCTTTCTCCAAAAACTACCCAATGTTCAACTTTATCATAACGTTGTGACACTGAAGGATTTGTCTGAAATTTGTACTTCTTTGATTGATGCGAAGAAACACTGCTTGGGGATCCCAATGATACCACTGAGCTTTCTCTTTCTGCATTTGTTGGTCGACCTCTCCTTTTTGAAATGAAGTAGCGTCAGTGGAATGTAAAAGTTAATGGGCAATTTCCGATTGAAATTTTATAAGGGGAATATGTTTTTGGTTTGGGTTTACCAAGTTCAATTGTTTCCTATACAGTAGCACAAAGCATTTGTAACGGCACCAATAAAAAATTCTTATGTACCACTTTTTTGATCGGTGGTTAATTTTGTAGAGCTCCATCAGCATATCTGCCAAATCTACTCCACCCATACCTTTATTGTATGAAGTAACAATAGCTGGCCTTGAAATATCAATGTAAGTTTTTTTTTTTTGGGCTCCAACGTTTGCATATTCCAACAGGCTGATCACCTTCACACGAAGATATTAGTTGAACAGGCTTATTGTCAAACCATTTTACACACACAAGATTATGGTTCATTTCGCATTTTATATCAAAAGACCCCCTTCCGCGTTTTTTTAATTCCGCATCTGAGAGCAGTTGGCAATTTCTTATGCGATTTTTACGTACAGTACCTGTTGCAAAGATTCCTATTTCCTTCAACGAAATCAGAAGGCTTACAGACGTAAACCAATTATCAAAATATAGTTAAAAATTTTTGTCTTTGGGAAGACTTTTTGCCAAATATAAGACAACATCAGAAGATATTCCCAAGCCATAAGAAGGACAACATATAGCGTAAAATCATAAACTAATCCAGATATTCCAGCCCGCGTAAACATTTTAAGACCCCATTTATGAGGTTTAGCTGGATTATATTGCTTAAACGTGGATCGACCTGCAAAAAAAAGCAATTAATAAAAATAAAGCCAATTTAAAAGAAAATTAAAAACGTACCTTTGAATGCAATTATTTGCTCATCGACACTTTGATGCTCTTCCTGAGGTAGTTTTCCAAAATTTTCTTTGAGAATTCTGAGCAAAGGGCGGATCTTGTAGAGTTTATCATAGTTGGAATCTCTTTTTTTTTAATTGTTTGGCGTTGTCGTTGAAATGTAAGCATTGTTTTATTTTTTCAAATCTCCCACGCGGCATTGAATCAGTTATTGCGGTAAGCTTTAAATCCTTTGACCATGCCATTCTGAGTTGCGGTAGTTTTAAAACACCCAAGTACAATGAAATGCCAATGTAGCGTTTGATTTCCTCATCAGTACATTTAAGTTCAATACCGTGCTCCTGCAAACTATATATATCAGTTTGCTTTGCCATTAAATGAATTAGCTGAGTATCAAAAAATGTGTAGAAGAACTCCACTGGCGTCTTTATCTCCCCGACATCAAAAGTTTTGTCATCTTCTCAAATACTCTCTGGAGCTACAAACGGCCTTGTTCTCCACTTTAGCGTCTTTGGATCAATTTTCTCCAAGCAACTGTCAACAACAACGCAAGAGTCAGGTTCACATCCTTCAATCACTGTATTTTCCAGAAGGTCAATCTCGATACTTTCTCCCCTTTCAAGAATTCCTTCTAAATTCTTCTCCAGTACCGTAGAAATGTCTTTCATCTCATCACCACTTTCTTCGTCAGTAGAAACATTCCAATCGAAGTTTAAAGCCCGTTCAATTTCTTCGTTAGACAAACCTTTCACTTTCGGTCTCATATCTAAATGCAAACAAAAATTATTACCACGAATGCCCAAGGTTGCTCACAAGCAACTTAGCAACTTTGAAAATGATTTACTTACTTATTGTTCACTATTAACTAAGTTTGACTATATCACTGTCTAGTTAACTCTTTGCAAAATAATTATTTGTTTATACTTTAGGTTCTTTTTAAAGTATTATAAAAGTAAATTACTAATTTCAAAAGTTCCACCGAATATCGAAACAATAATTATTGTGATGCGCGTGCTGTTTATTGCAAATATTTTCTGCAACTAATCTCCAAATGCGTTTTTTGCTTTTCATATTTAGAGTAGACACATAAAAGCACCGTTATCATAAAGAATGAGCAGATAAAAACAAAAGGCACGCTTACAGTTAGCTCTGAAAACATAGAAATTGCTCACAAGCAACGTTGGGCGCGAAAGGGTTAAGAAAGAACTTATTTCAAAGGCCGAAAGGAATAAGCTCATCACAACCAACGCAGCACCACCGAGAATCTATGGACTACCAAAAATCCATAAGGAAAGGACACCACTCAGACCAATATGTTCTTCAATAGGATCCCCCTCTTACTTGACAATGGAATCGAAATTCAACATAAAAAACGCAACTGAGTTTAAAAATAAGATTAATGACGAAAACATAAACGATGACGAAATACTAGTTTCTTTTAACGTAGTATCATTGTTCCCTAGCATACCATTAGACTTAGCTTTAACAACCATAAAATCAAAATGGACCAAAATTAAACAACATACTGCGATACCTTAAATAGTTAAGTTCTGCATAATGGAGAACAGATATTTCAAATATGAAGATGCAACTTACTCACAGCTGAAATGTATGCCAATGGGGTCGCCTGCTTCACCTATAATTGCAGATATTGTAATGGAAGACGTGTTGACAAACACCCTAAAAAAATTAAAATCGGAACCACGACTACTAACAAATTACATTGACGATCTATTTGCGATTATAAACTGGCATCTGGAAGACTGATCAATTATAACTCTAAACATCCAAGGACAATGATTATAAATACAGCAAGAGGTTGTATAAAACGAATGTTTGACATATCGGACAGAATGTACCATAAGGAGATTAAGAAGGAAATAACAAAAATACTTACTGACAACGACTTTCCAAAAACACTAATTAATAAGCTCATTAATAAATTTAAAGAAACACCAAAAGAAAATACAACAAGACAGCCAAGAACATATAAATCTCTGGTCTATGTACCAACATTATCAGAAAGATTAATAAGATCCGACTGTTACAATAATACAGAAATACAGATATCACACAAACCCTTCCACACACTCAAACATTTTTACAATAATACGAAGTCAAAAATAAATTTACTCGACAAAAATAATGTTATTAATAAAATTCCTTGCAGTGGCAGCAATACAGAAACATGCAATGGTGTTTACGTAGGAACAACAAAACTAAAATTGAAAACAAGAATAACACAACACAAATCTGTAACCGAAATATATTGGATAATAAATAAAATAAACAAGTAAGAAAGCTACAGTCGAGTGTGCTCGACTGTAATATACCCGCTACCCAGCTGCTTGTACATAATTTATTTGCGGAACAAAAAAACGGCTACAATCATATTTTGACCGTAAAAGGCTATGGACTTATAATATTTATGCAAAGTCAAAATATAAAATGAAAAAAAAAACATTTTTGCACACATTTAATTTTTGATGCGGGCGGGACTCGAACCCGTAAATGCATAATAGTACTGTTCGTTTTGCAGTCCACAACTTAACCCATTTCACCACCGTACACGCACACACGATTCGGCACAATGCTGCAAGCAGCG
This sequence comes from Zaprionus ghesquierei, assembly GCA_018904095.1. Classification (NCBI taxonomy): domain Eukaryota; kingdom Metazoa; phylum Arthropoda; class Insecta; order Diptera; family Drosophilidae; genus Zaprionus; species Zaprionus ghesquierei. Next base: position 40,706 of record JAEIGP010000623.1, on the reverse strand, counting down.
CTGCCGGCAGCGCTGCTTACAGCTGTGGAAAACGTTAAGCTGAATAACTTCTGTGTTTAGTATCCGATTGTTACCAAATTTTCAGAGATCATCTGGCTAGCTATAGTTATCATGTAAACCAAAAATGAACAATATGGCATAAAAATTGCACTTGTTATCAATATTTTTTCGATTTGCGGGGGCGGAAGGGGGCGTGGCCAAAATCCAAAATAAACTTGATCAGCGTGCAATAATAGCACATATTGTCACCAAATTTGGTAGTCCTAGCTCTTATAATAGCTGAGATCTAGATTTTCACACCGACAGACAGACGGACAGACGGACATGGCTATATCGACTCGGCTGTTGATCCTGAGCCAGAATATACATACTTTATGGGGTCGGAGGTGTCTCCTTCTGCCTGTTACATACATTTTCGGTTTGAACAAAGTTATAATACCCTTCTACTCTATGAGTAGCGGGTATAAAAACAAATTGTGTTTTTTGTTTTTTTATATTTTTATGACCTCGAGCCAGCAACCATGGATATAGACAAGAAAGGTCGCCAAAACCCTACACTAACACCAACGGAAGGCACGCCGCTTGCAGAAGCCACATCTAGAATGGGATATGCATACATAAAACAAAACAGCAGAAACAACAAAATGGAGATCAACAGGTTTCAAACTATAACTAAGAAAAACACTAAACTTAAGTCACATATAAAATTTTTATTGAAGTGTAGGAAAGCTAGAAACATTCCCAAATTTATTATTAATACAACTAGGTGCAATAATCTATTTTTAGGCGATAACCAACCAGACATACAAAAAACATTAGTCAAACACATTTACAATTTTCACACTAAAATATTAAATTTAGTAATTAAACATAAGCACAAAATATTAGACAAACTTGAAGAACACTTGAACGAAACAAAAACCATCATAGAAAACACCATGAGCACAGCTGATGCATTAGCATTTTTTGAGAGAGAGAGAAACGTATCATACAAGACAAAAACAATACTAACAGAACGACATGAGAAGGAAATAGAAAGACTTCGAAACAAACGGAACAATAACGTCCTCGACAACAACAAAACCAAAGATTGGTTTGTGAACAACACAACGACAAAGTTTCCGCTAGACGTACAAGCACTACTTGCCAAAGGCCCGAAATTTGCTCTCCCAGTAGATAAGAGAAGTTTCCCACTATTTAAGTACATCGCGGACGGCGAAGAACTGGTACAGACACATAAGAACAAAGAGAGCCAAGAAACAGCACGCACACATTTCTCTTTACTTGTAAAAGAACATAAGACAATCGTGCAATATTAGATACAGTGGGACGAAATAGAAAAATTTTTAATGAAAATAAAAATATACTAATTTTGAGTTCAGACAAAGGAAACAAAACAGTGGCAATAGAAAAAGGTGAATACAAAAATAAAATATTGACTATATTAAGAGATTTCTGCACGTACCGAAAACTAAAAACAGATCCCACATCGCGACTACAAAAGAGAAACAACGAACTAGCTACAACTAACTACAGCTATGGAAAACGTTAAGCTGAATAACTTCTGTGTTTATTATCGGATTGTTACCAAATTCATCTGGCTAGCTATAGTTATTATGTAAACCGAAAATAAACAATATGGCATCAAAATTGCGCTTGTAATCAATGTTTTTTCGATTTACGGGGCGGAAGGGGGCGTGGCCAAAATCCAAAATAAACTTGATCAGCGTCTAATAATAACACATATTGTCACCAAATTTGGTAGTCCTAGCTCTTATAATAGCTGAGATCTAGATTTTCACATGGGCAGACAGACGGACAGACGGACATGGCTATATCGCCTCGGCTGTTGATCCTGAGCCAGAATATATATAGTTTATGGGGTCGGAGGTGTCTCCTGCCTGTTACATACATTCTCGGTTTGAACAAAGTTATAATACCCTTCTACTCTATGAGTAGCGGGTATAAAAACGCAACTGAGTTTAAAAATAAGATTAATGTCGAAAACATAAACGATGACGAAATACTAGTTTCTTTTGACGTAGTATCATTGTTCCCTAGCATACCATTAGACTTAGTTTTAACAACCATAAAATCAAAATGGACCAAAATTAAACAACATACTGCGATACCTGAACAAACGTTTCTAGAAATAGTTAAGTTCTGCATTATGGAGAAAAGATATTTCAAATTTGAAGATGCAACTTACTCACAGCTGAAAGGTATGCCAATGGGGTCGCCTGCTTCACCTATAATTGCAGATATTGTAATGGAAGATGTGTTGACAAACACCCTAGAAAAATTAAAATCCAAACCACGACTACTAACAAAATACGTTGACGATCTATTTGCGATTATAAACTACAGCGAAGCAGAAAACATATTACGTGAACTAAATTAATACCATAAAAACATAAAATTTACAATTGAGACGGAACAAAATAATAAGCTACCATATCTGGTAATATCAGTAATTAACAGATTGGGAGGAAAATTTAAACTCAAATGGTATAAGAAACCGATGGCCAGCAGCGCTGCTGGCAGCATTGTGCCGAGTAGTGTGTGCGTGTAGGGTGGTGAAATGGGTTAAGTTGTGGACTGCAAAATGAACAGTACTATTATGCATTTACGGGTTCGAGTTCCGCCCGCATCAAAAATTAAATGTGTGCAAAAATATTTTTTTTTTTGGAAGACGTGTTGACAAACACCATAGAAAAATAAAAATCCAAACCACGACTACTAACAAAATACGTTGACGATCTATTTGCGATTATAAACTACAGCGAAGCAGAAAACATATTACGTGAACTAAATTCCTACCATAAAAACATAAAATTTACAATTGAGACGGAACAAAATAATAAGCTACCATATCTGGTAATATCAGTAATTAACAGATTGGGAGGAAAATTTAAACTCAAATGGTATAAGAAACAGATGGCCAGCAGCGCTGCTGGCAGCATTGTGCCGAGTAGTGTGTGCGTGTAGGGTGGTGAAATGGGTTAAGTTGTGGACTGCAAAATGAACAGTACTATTATGCATTTACGGGTTCGAGTTCCGCCCGCATCAAAAATTAAATGTGTGCAAAAATATTTTTTTTTTATTTTAGATTTTGACTTTGCATAAATATTATAAGTCCATAGCCTTTTACGGTCAAAATATGATTGTAGCCGTTTTTTTGTTTCGCGAATAAATGATGTACGAGCAGCTGGGTAGCGGGTATATTACAGTCGAGCACACTCGACTGTAGCTTTCTTACGTGTTTGATTTCGTATGAAGAAAATTTTACTTGGTTGATAATTCATATGAAAATGATTTGACTTTTTTGATTTCATATGAAAACTTGTTTTACATACATAATTTCATACGAAGTAATGTTATTTGACAAAAAAAACTTACCTTGCTTGTATATAAAGCTCTTTTTAACTCTTTTGATTTCATATGAAAACTTGTTTAACATACATAATTTCATATAAAGTAAAGAAAATAATTTACCCTTTTTGATTTCATATGAAAACTTGTTTCACATACACAATTTCATACGAAATAAATTTCTTCGACAGTTTTCACTTCGTATGAAGAAAATATAGCTTGGTTGATAATTCATATACAAATTATTTAACTTTTTTGATTTCATGTGAAAACTTGTTTCACATACATAATTTCATATAAAGTAATACTAATTGACTATTTTGATTTCGTATGAAGAAAATTTAACTTGGTTGGTAATTCATATGAAAATAATTTATTCATATTAATATAATTTATAATATATTGATATCATACATAATTTCATATAAAGTAATACAAATTGATCATTTTCATTTCGGATGAAGAAAATTTAACTTGGTTGATAATTCATATGAAAATAATTTAACTCTTTTGATTTCATATAAAAACTTGTTTAACATACATTAATTCATATAACAAAATAATATTTGACTATTTTGATTTGCAGTGGAAGCAATACAGAAACATGCAATGGTGTTTACGTAGGAACAACAAAACTAAAATTGAAAACAAGATTAATACAACACAAATCTGATTTCAAATTACGACACCAAAGTACAACACAAAAATAGCTCTCATGACCCACTGTGCAAACAAACACCACTCTCCGAATTTTGATGCAACAACAATACTACAACAAGAACAAAACTATGCTAAACGTTACACTCTCGAAATGCTACACATAATAAACACACCAGCAGAAGACAGATTGAACTACAAAACGGACACAGAAAATTGCGCTTACATATATAGACACTTACTAAACAAGCCAGTTAGGAACTCCGCGCCCGCAAGAGCAGACGTGTAACAATTAATGTATGTAATTAATGTAATTAAATATTGTTCAGTGTTAGTTTTTTAACGTTATAAATATTTATAAGTAATTTCCATTTTGTGATTTTGTGTTTTTTAGCCCTGAAGACGGTTACCGTAGAGTAACCGAAATATATTGGATAATAACCATGGATATAAACAAGAAAGGTCGCCAAAACCCTACACTAACACCAACGGAAGGCACGCCGCTTGCAGAAACCACATCTAGAATGGGATATGCATACATAAAACAAAACAACAGAAACAACAAAATGGAGATCAACAGGTTTCAAACTATAACTAAGAAAAACACTAAACTTAAGTCACATATAAAATTTTTATTGAAGTGTAGGAAAGCTAGAATCAGTCCCAAATTTATTAACAATACAACTAGGTTTAATAATCTATTTTTAGGCGATAACCAACCAGACATACAAAAAACATTAGTCAAACACATTTACAATTTTCACACTAAAATATTAAATTTAATAATTAAACATAAGCACAAAATATTAGACAAACTTGAAGAACACTTGAACGAAACAAAAACCATCATAGAAAACACCATGAGCACAGCTGATGCATTAGCATTTTTTGAGAGAGAGAGAAACGTATCATACAAGACAAAAACAATACTAACAGAACGACATGAGAAGAAAATAGAAAGACTTCGAAACAAACGGAACAATAACGTCCTCGACAACAACAAAACCAAAGATTGGTTTGTGAACAACACAACGACAAAGTTTCCGCTAGACGTACAAGCACTACTTGCCAAAAGCCCGAAATTTGCTCTCCCAGTAGATAAGAGAAGTTTCCCACTATTTAAGTACATCGCGGACGGCGAAGAACTGGTACAGACACATAAGAACAAAGAGAGCCAAGAAACAGCACGCACACATTTCTCTTTACTTGTAAAGGAACTTAAGACAAAAATGAGAGAGAACGAACTGGATCGTGCAATATTAGATATAGTGGGACGAACTAGAAAATTTTTGAATGAAAATAAAAATATACTAATTTTGAGTTCGGACAAAGGAAACAAAACAGTGGCAATAGAAAAAGGTGAATACAAAAATAAAATGTTGCCAATATTAGGAGATTTCTGCACGTACCGAAAACTAACAAGTAAGAAAGCTACAGTCGAGTGTGCTCGACTGTAATATACCCGCTACCCAGCTGCTTATACATAATTTATTTGCGGAACAAAGAAACGGCTACAATCATATTTTGACCGTAAAAGGCTATGGACTTATAATATTTATGCAAAGTCAAAATATAAAATAAAAAAAAAAAAACATTTTTGCACACATTTAATTTTTGATGCGGGCGGGACTCGAACCCGTAAATGCATTATAGTACTGTTCGTTTTGCAGTCCACAACTTAACCCATTTCACCACCGAACACGCACACACGATTCGGCACAATGTAAAACGTTAAGCTGAATAACTTCTGTGTTTATTATCCGCTTGTTACCAAATTTTCAGAGATCATCTGGCTAGCTATAGTTATCATGTAAACCAAAAATGAGCAATATGGCATAAAAATTGCACTAGTTATCAATGTTTTTTCGATTTGCGGGGGCGGAAGGGGGCGTGGTCAAAATCCAAAATAAACTTGATCAGCGTGCAATAATAACACATATTGTCACCAAATTTGGTTGTCCTAGCTCTTATAATAGCTGAGATCTAGATTTTCACACAGATAGACAGACGGACAGACGGACATGGCTATATCGACTCGGCTGTTGATCCTCAGCCAGAATATATATACTTTATGGGGTCGGAGGTGTCTCCTTCTGCCTGTTACATACATTTTCAGTTTGAACAAAGTTATAATACCCTTCTACTCTATGAGTAGCGGGTATAAAAATGTTATTTGAAAATATTCATTTCGTATGAAGAAAACTTATCTTGCTTGATATTTTATATAAAACTCTTTTAAATTCCTTTGGTTTCATATGAAAACTTGTTTAACATACATAATTTTATATAAATTAATACTAATTGACTATTTTGATTTCGTATGAAGAAAATTTAACTTGGTTGATAATTCATATGAAAATAATTTAACTTTTTTGATTTCATATGAAAACTTGTTTTCACATACATAATTTCATACAAAATAATGTTATTTGACAATTTTAGTTAAGTACGAAGAAAACTTAACTTGCTTGATACTTTACATAAAATTCTTTTTAACTCTTTTGATTTCATATGAAATCTTGTTTAAAATACATAATTTGATATAAAATATTACTATTTGACTATTTTGATTTCGTATGAAGAAAATTTATCTTGGTTGATAATTCATATGAAAATAATTTGACTTTTTTGATTTCATATGAAAACTTGTTTTAAATACATAATTTCATACGGAATAATGTTATTTGACAATTTTCATTTCGTATGAAGAAAACTTATCTTGCTTGTTTGTTGTTGTACATAAAACTCTTTTTAACTCTTTTCATTTCATATGAAAACTTGTTTAACATACATACAAAATAATACTGTTTGACTATTTTGATTTCGTATGAAGAAAATGTAACTTGGTTGATAATTCATATGGAAATAATTTAACTTTTTTGATTTCATATGAAAATTTGTTTCACATACATAATTTCAAACGAAAAAAATGTTGTTTTACAATTTTCATTCGAATAAAAAAAAAACTTATCTTGCACGATATTCCACATAAAAATAATTTAACTTTTTTGATTTTATATGAAAACTTGTTTCACATACATAATTTCATACGAAATATTGTTTTTGACAATTATCCATGCTTGCTGGCTCTAGGTCATAAAAATATAAAAAAAAACACAATTTGTTTTTTTTTTTTTTTATTATCCAATATATTTCGGTTACTCTACAGTAATCGTCTTCAGGGCTAAAAAACACAAAATCACAAAATGGAAATTACTTATAAATATTTATAACGTTAAAAAACTAACACTGAACAATATTTAATTACATTAATTACATACATTAATTGTTACACGTCTGCTCTTGCGGGCGCGGAGTTCCTAACTGGCTTGTTTAGTAAGTGTCTATATATGTGAGCGCAATTTTCTGTGTCTGCTTTGTAGTTCAATCTGTCTTCTGTTGGTGTGTTTATTATGTGTAGCATTTCGAGAGTGTAACGTTTAGCATAGTGTTGTTCTTGTTGTAGTATTGTTGTTGCATCAAAATTCGGAGAGTGGTGTTTGTTTGCACAGTGGGTCATGAGAGCTGTTTTTTGTGTTGTACTCTGGTGTCGTAATTTGAAATCAGATTTGTGTTGTATTAATCTTGTTTTCAATTTTAGTTTTGCTGTTCCTACGTAAACACCATTGCATGTTTCTGTATTGCTGCCACTGCAAGGAATTTTATAAATAACATTATTTTTGTCGAGTAAATTTATTTTTGACTTCGTATTATTGTAAAAATGTTTGAGTGGGTGGAAGGGTTTGTGTGATATCTGTATTTCTGTTTTATTGTAACAGTCGGATCTTATTAATCTTTCTGATAATGTTGGTACATAGACCAGAGATTTATATGTTCTTGGCTGTCTTGTTGTATTTTCTTTTGGTGTTTCTTTAAATTTATTAATAAGCTTATTAATTAGTGTTTTTGGAAAGTCGTTGTCAGTAAGCATTTTTGTTATTTCCTTCTTTATCTCCTTATGGTACATTCTGTCCGATATGTCAAACATTCGTTTTATACAGCCTCTTGCTGTATTTATAATCATTGTCCTTGGATGTTTAGAGTTATAATTGATCAGTCTTCCAGATGCCATCGGTTTCTTATACCATTTGAGTTTTAATTTTCCTCCTACTCTGTTAATTACTGAATCCAGATATGGTGGCTTATTATTTTGTTCTGTCTCAATTGTAAATTTTATGTTTTTATGGTAGGAATTTAGTTTACGTAATATGTTTTCTGCTTCGTTGTAGTTTATAATCGCAAATAGATCATCAACGTATTTTGTTAGTAGTCGTGGTTTCGATTTTAATTTTTCTAGGGTGTTTGTCAACACGTCTTCCATTACAATATCTGCAATTATAGGTGAAGCAGGCGACCCCATTGGCATACATTTCAGCTGTGAGTAATTTGCATCTTCATATTTGAAATATCTGTTCTCCATTATGCAGAACTTAACTATTTCTAGAAACGTTTGTTCAGGTATCGCAGTATGTTGTTTAATTTTGGTCCATTTTGATTTTATGGTTGTTAAAGCTAAGTCTAATGGTATGCTAGGGAACAATGATACTACGTCAAAAGAAACTAGTATTTCGTCATCGTTTATGTTTTCGACATTAATCTTATTTTTCAACTCAGTTGCGTTTTTATACCCGCTACTCATAGAGTAGAAGGGTATTATAACTTTGTTCAAACCGAAAATGTATGTAACAGGCAGAAGGAGACACCTCCGACCCCATAAAGTATATATATTCTGGCTCAGTATCAACAGCCGAGTCGATATAGCCATGTACGTCTGTCCGTCTGTCTGTCCGTGTGAAAATCTAGATCTCAGCTATTATAAGAGCTAGGACTACCAAATTTGGTGACAATATGTGTTATTATTGCACGCTGATCAAGTTTATTTTGGATTTTGGTACCGCCCCCTTCCGCCCCCGTAAATCGAAAAACATTGATTACAAGCGCAATTTTGATGCCATATTGTTCATTTTCGGTTTACATGATAACTATAGCTAACCAGATGAATTTGGTAACAATCGGATAATAAACACAGAAGTTATTCAGCTTAACGTTTTCCATAGCTGTAAGCAGCGCTGCCGGCAGCCCTACTTGCAGCATTGTGCCGAATCGTGTGTGCGTGTACGGTGGTAAAATGGGGTGAGTTGTGGACTGCAAAACGAACAGTACTATTATGCATTTACGGGTTCGAGTCCCGCCCGCATCAAAAATTAAATGTGTGCAAAATTTTTTTTTTTTTATTTTAGATTTTGACTTTGCATAAATATTATAAGTCCATAGCCTTTTACGGTCAAAATATGATTGTAGCCGTTTTTTTGTCCCGCAAATAAATGATGTACGAGCAGCTGGGTAGCGGGTATATTACAGTCGAGCACACTCGACTGTAGCTTTCTTACTTGTTTATGTTGAATTTCGATTCCGTTGTCAAGTTTTTTAGGATTGAGACAATAAATTTGCATAAGGCGTAAGAGGGGGATCCTATTGAAGAAAATATTGGTCTGAGTGGTGTCCCTTCCTTATGGATTTTTGGTAGTCCATAGATTCTCGGTGGTGCTGCGTTGGTTGTGATGAGATTATTCCTTTCGGCCTTTGAAATAAGTTATTTCTTAAATAGTTTTTCCACTAGTTCGTTGTTTCTCTTTTGTAGTCGCGATGTGGGACAAAACAACAGAAACAACAAAATGGAGATAAACAGGTTTCAAACTATAACTAAGAAAAACACTAAACTTAAGTCACATATAAAATTTTTATTGAAGTGTAGGAAAGCTAGAATCATTTCCAAATTTATTATCAATACAAGTAGAAACGGAGTCAACATTCCCAACGCGCCCGCACCCAAATACCTAGGACTGACCCTGGACCGCAGGCTCACATGGCGTCCCCACATTGTCAGCAAACGCATACAGGCCGATGCGCGCCTGAGGCAGATGCAATGGCTCATTGGGAGAAGGTCCAAGCTGAGGCAGAGCCTCAAAATCCTGATTTACAAGGCAATTCTCAAGCCCATCTGGACCTACGGGATACAGCTGTGGGGCACGGCAAGCCACACGAATCGCCTGCGAATACAGCGGTTCCAGAACAGGTGCTTGAGAATTGCCTGTAATGCGCATCCCTACCATGAGAATGTCGCCATACACAGAGAACTTGGAATCCCGCAAGTCACAGATGAAATCTCCAGGCTCAGCGAGAGATACCTGAAAAGGCTCGAGAACCACCCCAACCACCTCGCCATCAACCTGTTGGACAACAGCCAGACAAGCAGACGTCTAATGAGGAGACATCCCCTTGATCTACCACAGCAATAACAAGCAAATTTCAAACCCGCCCCAAATACATGTACAATAGTATCCCTTAAGTCAATGTTCACCCGCAAAACCACCACTAGGACAGATTTTAAATAAATAAACGCACGCTACAAAAAAAAAAAAATAATCTATTTTTAGGCGATAACCAACCAGACATACAAAAAACATTAGTCAAACACATTTACAATTTTCACACTAAAATATTAAATTTAATAATTAAACCTAAGCACAAAATATTAGACAAACTTGAAGAACACTTGAACGAAACAAAAACCATCATAGAAAACACCATGAGCACAGCTGATGCATTAGCATTTTTTGAGAGAGAGAAACGTATCATACAAGACAAAAACAATACTAACAGAACGACATGAGAAGGAAATAGAAAGACTTCGAAAGACTTCCACACACTCAAACATTTTTACAATAATACGAAGTCAAAAATAAATTTACTCGACAAAAATAATGTTATTTATAAAATTCCTTGCAGTGGCAGCAATACAGAAACATACAATGGTGTTTACGTAGGAACAACAAAACTAAAATTGAAAACAAGATTAACACAACACAAATCTGATTTCAAATTACGACACCAAAGTACAACACAAACAAGTAAGAAAGCTACAGTCGAGTGTGCTCGACTGTAATATACCCGCTACCCAGCTGCTTGTACATAATTTATTTGCGGAACAAAAAAACGGCTACAATCATATTTTGACCGTAAAAGGCTAGGGACTTATAATATTTATGCAAAGTCAAAATATAAAATAACAAAAAAAAAAACCTTTTTGCACACATTTAATTTTTGATGCTGGCGGGACTCGAACCCGTAAATGCATAATAGTACTGTTCGTTTTGCAGTCCACAACTTACAGAGATAATCTGGCTAGCTGTAGTTATCACGTAAACCGAAAATGAACAATATGGCATCAAAATTGCACTTGTTATCAATGTTTTTTCGATTTGCGGGGGCGGAAGGGGGCGTGGCCAAAATCCAAAATAAACTTGATCAGCGTGCAATAATAACACATATTGTCACCAAATTTGGTTGTCCTAGCTCTTATAATAGCTGAGATCTAGATTTTCACACGGACAGACAGACGGACAGACGGACATGGCTATATCGACTCGGCTGTTGATCCTGAGCCAGAATATATATACTTTATGGGGTCGGAGGTGTCTCCTTCTGCCTGTTACATACATTTTCGGTTTGAACAAAGTTATAATACCCTTCTACTCTATGAGTAGCGGGTATAAACATTTTTGCACACATTTAATTTTTGATGCGGGCGGGACTCGAACCCGTAAATGCATAATAGTACTGTTCGTTTTGCAGTCCACAACTTAACCCATTTCACCACCGTACACGCACACACGATTCGGCACAATGCTGCAAGCAGCGCTGCCGGCAGCGCTGCTTACAGCTATGGAAAACGTTAAACTGAATAACTTCTGTGTTTATTATCCGATTGTTACCAAATTCATCTGGCTAGCTATAGTTATCATGTAAACCGAAAATGAACAACATGGCATCAAAATTGCACTGTTATCAATGTTTTTCTGATTTGCGGGGGCGGAAGGGGGCGTGGCCAAAATCCAAAATAAACTTGATCAGCGTGCAATAATAACATATATTGTCACCAAATTTGGTTGTCCTAGCTCTTATAATAGCTGAGATCTAGATTTTCACAGGACAGACAGACGGACAGACGGACATGGCTATATCGACTCGGCTGTTGATCCTGAGCCAGAATATATATACTTTATGGGGTCGGAGAACAGAACAACAGAAACAACAAAATGGAGATCAACAGGTTTTAAACTATAACTAAGAAAAACACTAAACTTAAGTCGCATATAAAATTTTTATTGAAGCGCGACTACAAAAGAGAAACAACGAGCTAGTGGAAAAACAATTTAAGAAAGAAAGGAATAAGCTCATCACAACCAACGCAGCACCACCGAGAATCTATGGACTACCAAAACTCCATAAGGAAGGGACACCACTCAGACCAATATGTTCTTCAATAGGATCCCCCTCTTATGCCTTATGCAAATTTATTGTCTCAATCCTAAAAAACTTGACAACGGAATCGAAATTCAACATAAACAAGTAAGAAAGCTACAGTCGAGTGTGCTCGACTATAATATACCCGCTACCCAGCTGCTCGTACATCATTTATTTGCGAAACAAAAAAACGGCTACAATCATATTTTGACCGTAAAAGGCTATGGACTTATAATTATGCAAAGTCAAAATCTAAAATAAAAAAAAAAAATTTTTGCACACATTTAATTTTTGATGCGGGCGGGACTCGAACCCGTAAATGCATAATAGTACTGTTCGTTTTGCAGTCAACAACTTAACCCATTTCACCACCGTACACGCGTATGCATTTACGGGTTCGAGTCCCGCCCGCATCAAAAATTAAATGTGTGCAAAAATATTTTTTTTTTTATTTTAGAATTTGACTTTGCATTAATATTGTAAGTCCATAGCCTTTTACTGTCAAAATATGATTGTAGCCGTTTTTTTGTTCCGCAAATAAATGATGTACGAGCAGCTGGGTAGCGGGTATATAACAGTCGAGCACACTCGACTGTAGCTTTCTTACTTGTTTGATTTCGTATGAAGAAAATTTTACTTGGTTGATAATTCATATGAAAATGATTTGACTTTTTTGATTTCATATGAAAACTTGTTTTACATACATAATTTCATACGAGGTAATGTTATTTGACAAAAAAAAAGCTTACCTTGCTTGTATATAAAGCTCTTTTTAACTCTTTTGATTTCATATGAAAACTTGTTTAACATACATAATTTCATATAAAGTAAAGAAAATAATTTACCCTTTTTGATTTCATATGAAAACTTGTTTCACATACACAATTTCATACGAAATAAATTTCTTCGACAGTTTTCACTTCGTATGAAGAAAATATAGCTTGGTTGATAATTCATATACAAATTATTTAACTTTTTTGATTTCATGTGAAAACTTGTTTCACATACATAATTTCATATAAAGTAATACTAATTGACTATTTTGATTTCGTATGAAGAAAATTTAACTTGGTTGATAATTCATATGAAAATAATTTCTTCATATTAATATAATTTATAATATATTGATATCATACATAATTTCATATAAAGTAATACTAATTGATCATTTTGATTTCGGATGAAGAAAATTTAACTTGGTTGATAATTCATATGAAAATAATTTAACTCTTTTGATTTCATATAAAAACTTGTTTAACATACATTAATTCATATAACAAAATAATATTTGACTATTTTGATTTGCAGTGGAAGCAATACAGAAACATGAAATGGTGTTTACGTAGGAACAACAAAACTAAAATTGAAAACAAGATTAATACAACACAAATCTGATTTCAAATTACGACACCAAAGTACAACACAAAAATAGCTCTCATGACCCACTGTGCAAACAAACACCACTCTCCGAATTTTGATGCAACAACAATACTACAACAAGAACAACACTATGCTAAACGTTACACTCTCGAAATGCTACACATAATAAACACACCAACAGAAGACAGATTGAACTACAAAGCAGACACAGAAAATTGCACTCACATATATAGACACTTACTAAACAAGCCAGTTAGGAACTCCGCGCCCGCAAGAGCAGACGTGTAACAATTAATGTATGTAATTAATGTAATTAAATATTGTTCAGTGTTAGTTTTTTAACGTTATAAATATTTATAAGTAATTTCCATTTTGTGTTTTTTAGCCTTGAAGACGGTTACCGTAGAGTAACCGAAATATATTGGATAATAAATAAAATAAAAAACAAATTGTATTTTTTGTTTTTTTTTTATATTTTTATGACCTCGAGCCAGCAACCATGGATATAAACAAGAAAGAAAACAAAACCCTACACTAACACCAACGGAAGGCACGCCGCTTGCAGAAACCACATCTAGAATGGGATATGCATACATAAAACAAAACAACAGAGACAACAAAATGGAGATCAACAGGTTTCAAACTATAACTAAGAAAAACACTAAACTTAAGTCACATATAAAATTTTTATTGAAGTGTAGGAAAGCTAGAATCATTCCCAAATTTATTATCAATACAACTAGGTGCAATAATCTATTTTTAGGCGATAACCAACCAGACATACAAAAAACATTAGTCAAACACATTTACAATTTTCACACTAAAATACTAAATTTAATAATTAAACATAAGCACAAAATATTAGACAAACTTGAAGAACACTTGAACGAAACAAAAACCATCATAGAAAACACCATGAGCACAGCTGATGCATTAGCATTTTTTGAGAGAGAGAGAAACGTATCATACAAGACAAAAACAATACTAACAGAACGACATGAGAAGAAAACAGAAAGACTTCGAAACAAACGGAACAATAACGTCCTCGACAACAACAAAACCAAAAATTGGTTTGTGAACAACACAACGACAAAGTTTCCGCTAGACGTACAAGCACTACTTGCCAAAAGCCCGAAATTTGCTCTCCCAGTAGATGAGAGAAGTGTCCCACTACTTAAGTACATCGCGGACGGCGAAGAACTGGTACAGACACATAAGAACAAAGAGAGCCAAGAAACAGCACACATTTCTCTTTACTTGTAAAGGAACACAAGACAAAAATGAGAGAGAACGAACTGGATCGTGCAATATTAGATATAGTGGGACGAACTAGAAAAGTTTTGAATGAAAATAAAAATATACTAATTTTGAGTTCGGACAAAGGAAACAAAACAGTGGCAATAGAAAAAGGTGAATACAAAAATAAAATGTTGCCAATATTGGGAGATTTCTGCACGTACCGAAAACTAACAAGTAAGAAAGCTACAGTCGAGTGTGCTCGGCTACAATCATATTTTGACCGTAAGGGTTATGGACTTTCAATATTTATGCAAAGTCAAAATATAAAATAAAAAAAAAAACATTTTTGCACACATTTAATTTTTGATGCGGGCGGGACTCGAACCCGTAAATGCATTATAGTACTGTTCGTTTTGCAGTCCACAACTTAACCCATTTCACCACCGAACACGCACACACGATTCGGCACAATGCTGCAAGCAGCGCTGCCGGCAGCGCTGCTTACAGCTATGTAAAACGTTAAGCTGAATAACTTCTGTGTTTATTATCCGCTTGTTACCAAATTTTCAGAGATCATCTGGCTAGCTATAGTTATCATGTAAACCAAAAATGAACAATATGGCATAAAAATTGCACTTGTTATCAATGTTTTTTCGATTTACGGGGGCGGAAGGGGGCGTGGCCAAAATCCAAAATAAACTTGATCAGCGTGCAATAACAACACATATTGTCACCAAATTTGGTTGTCCTAGCTCTTATAATAGCTGAGATCTAGATTTTCACACGGACAGACAGACGGACATGGCTAAATCGACTCGGCTGTTGATCCTGAGCCAGAATATATATAATTTATGGGGTCGGAGGTGTCTCCTTCTGCCTGTTACATACATTTTCAGTTTGAACAAAGTTTTAATACACTTCTACTCTATGAGTAGCGGGTATAAAAATGTTATTTGAAAATATTCATTTCGTATGAAGAAATTGCACTTGTTATCAATGTTTTTTCGATTTGCGGGGGCGGAAGGGGGCGTGGCCAAAATCCAAAATAAACTTGATCAGCGTGCAATAATAACACATATTGTCACCAAATTTGGTTGTCCTAGCTCTTATAATAGCTGAGATCTAGATTTTCACACGGACAGACAGACGGACAGACGGACATGGCTATATCGACTCGGCTGTTGATCCTCAGCCAGAATATATATACATTATGGGGTCGGAGGTGTCTCCTTCTGCCTGTTACATACATTTTCAGTTTGAACAAAGTTATAATACCCTTCTACTCTATGAGTAGCGGGTATAAAAATGTTATTTGAAAATATTCATTTCGTATGAAGAAAACTTATCTGGCTTGATATTTTATATAAAACTCTTTTAAACTCCTTTGGTTTCACATGAAAACTTGTTTAACATACATAATTTTATATAAATTAATACTAATTGACTATTTTGATTTCGTATGAAGAAAATTTAACTTGGTTGATAATTCATATGAAAATAATTTAACTTTTTTGATTTCATATGAAAACTTGTTTTCACATACATAATTTCATACAAAATAATTTTATTTGACAATTTTAATTTAGTACGAAGAAAACTTAACTTGCTTGATACTTTACATAAAATTCTTTTTAACTCTTTTGATTTCATATGAAATCTTGTTTAAAATACATAATTTGATATAAAATATTACTATTTGACTATTTTGATTTCGTATGAAGAAAATTTATCTTGGTTGATAATTCATATGAAAATAATTTGACTTTTTTGATTTCATATGAAAACTTGTTTTAAATACATAATTTCATACGGAATAATGTTATTTGACAATTTTCATTTCGTATGAAGAAAACTTATCTTGCTTGTTTGTTGTTGTACATAAAACTCTTTTTAACTCTTTTCATTTCATATGAAAACTTGTTTAGCGTACATACAAAATAATACTGTTTGACTATTTTGATTTCGTATGAAGAAAATGTAACTTGGTTGATAATTCATATGAAAAAAATTTAACTTTTTTGATTTCATATGAAAATTTGTTTCACATACATAATTTCAAACGAAAAAAATGTTGTTTTACAATTTTCATTCGAATAAAAAAAAAACTTTTCTTGCACGATATTCCACATAAAAATAATTTAACTTTTTTGATTTTATATGAAAACTTGTTTCACATACATAATTTCATACGAAATATTGTTTTTGACAATTATCCATGCTTGCTGGCTCTAGGTCATAAAAATATAAAAAAAAAACACAATTTGTTTTTTTTTTATTTATTATCCAATATATTTCGTTTACTCTACAGTAACCGTCTTCAGGGCTAAAAAACACAAAATCACAAAATGGAAATTACTTATAAATATTTATAACGTTAAAAAACTAACACTGAACAATATTTAATTACATTAATTACATACATTAATTGTTACACGTCTGCTCTTGCGGGCGCGGAGTCCCTAACTGGCTTGTTTAGTAAGTGTCTATATATGTGAGTGCAATTTTCTGTGTCTGCTTTGTAGTTCAATCTGTCTTCTGTTGGTGTGTTTATTATGTGTAGCATTTCGAGAGTGTAACGTTTAGCATAGTTTTGTTCTTGTTGTAGTATTGTTGTTGCATCAAAATTCGGAGAGTGGTGTTTGTTTGCACAGTGGGTCATGAGAGCTGTTTTTTGTTTTGTACTTTGGTGTCGTAATTTGAAATCAGATTTGTGTTGTATTAATCTTGTTTTCAATTTTAGTTTTGCTGTTCCTACGTAAACACCATTGCATGTTTCTGTATTGCTGCCACTGCAAGGAATTTTATAAATAACATTATTTTTGTCGAGTAAATTTATTTTTGACTTCGTATTATTGTAAAAATGTTTGAGTGTGTGGAAGGGTTTGTGTGATATCTGTATTTCTGTTTTATTGTAACAGTCGGATCTTATTAATCTTTCTGATAATGTTGGTACATAGACCAGAGATTTATATGTTCTTGGCTGTCTTGTTGTATTTTCTTTTGGTGTTTCTTTAAATTTATTAATAAGCTTATTAATTAGTGTTTTTGGAAAGTCGTTGTCAGTAAGTATTTTTGTTATTTCCTTCTTAATCTCCTTATGGTACATTCTGTCCGATATGTCAAACATTCGTTTTATACAGCCTCTTGGTGTATTTATAATCATTGTCCTTGGATGTTTAGAGTTATAATTGATCAGTCTTCCAGATGCCATCGGTTTCTTATACCATTTGAGTTTTAATTTTCCTCCTACTCTGTTAATTACTGAATCCAGATATGGTAGCTTATTATTTTGTTCTGTCTCAATTGTAAATTTTATGTTTTTATGGTAGGAATTTAGTTCACGTAATATGTTTTCTGCTTCGTTGTAGTTTAGAATCGCAAATAGATCGTCAGCGTATTTTGTTAGTAGTCGTGGTTTCGATTTTAATTTTTCTAGGGTGTTTGTCAACACGTTTTCCATTACAATATCTGCAATTATAGGTGAAGCAGGCGACCCCATTGGCATACCTTTCAGCTGTGAGTAAGTTGCATCTTCATATTTGAAATATCTGTTCTCCATAATGCAGAACTTAACTATTTCTAGAAACGTTTGTTCAGGTATCGCAGTATGTTGTTTAATTTTGGTCCATTTTGATTTTATGGTTGTTAAAGCTAAGTCTAATGGTATGCTAGGGAACAATGATACTACGTCAAAAGAAACTAGTATTTCATCATCGTTTATGTTTTCGACATTAATCTTATTTTTAAACTCAGTTGCGTTTTTATACCCGCTACTCATAGAGTAGAAGGGTATTATAACTTTATTCAAACCGAAAATGTATGTAATATATATATTCTGGCTCAGTATCAACAGCCGAGTCCATATAGCCATGTCCGTCTGTCCGTCTGTCTGTCCGTGTGAAAATCTAGATCTCAGCTATTATAAGAGCTAGGACTACCAAATTTGGTGACAATATGTGTTATTATTGCACGCTGATCAAGTTTATTTTGGATTTTGGTACCGCCCCCTTCCGCCCCCGTAAATCGAAAAACATTGATTACAAGCGCAATTTTGATGCCATATTGTTCATTTTCGGTTTACATGATAACTATAGCTAACCAGATGAATTTGGTAGCAATCGGATAATAATCACAGAAGTTATTCAGCCTAACGTTTTCCATAGCTGTAAGCAGCGCTGCCGGCAGCCCTGCTTGCAGCATTGTGCCGAATCGTGTGTGCGTGTACGGTGGTGAAATAGGTTGAGTTGTGGACTGCAAAACGAACAGTACTATTATGCATTTACGGGTTCGAGTCCCGCCCGCATCAAAATTTAAATGTGTGCAAAATTTATTTTTTTTTTATTTTAGATTTTGACTTTGCACAAATATTATAAGTCCATAGCCTTTTACGGTCAAAATATGATTGTAGCCGTTTTTTTGTTCCGCAAATAAATGATGTACGAGCAGCTGGGTAGCGGGTATATTACAGTCGAGCACACTCGACTGTAGCTTTCTTACTTGTTTATGTTGAATTTCGATTCCGTTGTAAGAGGGGGATCCTATTGAAGAAAATATTGGTCTGAGTGGTGTCCCTTCCTTATGGATTTTTGGTAGTCCATAGATTCTCGGTGGTGCTGCGTTGGTTGTGATGAGATTATTCCTTTCGGCCTTTGAAATAAGTTATTTCTTAAATAGTTTTTCCACTAGTTCGTTGTTTCTCTTTTGTAGTCGCGATGTGGGACAAAACAACAGAAACAACAAAATGGAGATAAACAGGTTTCAAACTATAACTAAAAAAAACACTAAACTTAAGTCACATATAAAATTTTTATTGAAGTGTAGGAAAGCTAGAATCATTTCCAAATTTATTATCAATACAAGTAGAAACGGAGTCAACATTCCCAACGCGCCCGCCCGTGTGGCACGGCAAGCCACACGAATCGCCTGCGAATACAGCGGTTCCAGAACAGGTGCTTGAGAATTGCCTGTAATGCGCATCCCTACCATGAGAATGTCGCCATACACAGAGAACTTGGAATCCCGCAAGTCACAGATGAAATCTCCAGGCTCAGCGAGAGATACCTGAAAAGGCTCGAGAACCACCCCAACCACCTCGCCATCAACCTGTTGGACAACAGCCAGACAAGCAGACGTCTAATGAGGCGACATCCCCTTGATCTACCACAGCAATAACAAGCAAATTTCAAACCCGCCCCAAATACATGTACAATAGTATCCCTTAAGTCAATGTTCACCCGTAAAACCACCACTAGGACAGATTTTAAATAGATAAACGCACGCTACAAAAAAAAAAAAAAATAATCTATTTTTAGGCGATAACCAACCAGACATACAAAAAACATTAGTCAAACACATTTACAATTTTCACACTAAAATATTAAATTTAATAATTAAACATAAGAACAAAATATTAGACAAACTTGAAGAACACTTGAACGAAACAAAAACCATCATAGAAAACACCATGAGCACAGCTGATGCATTAGCATTTTTTGAGAGAGAGAGAGAAACGTATCATACAAGATAAAAACAATACTAACAGAACGACATGAGAAGGAAATAGAAAGACTTCGAAACAAACGGAACAATAACGTCCTCGACAACAACAAAACCAAAGATTGGTTTGTGAACAACACAACGACAAAGTTTCCGCTAGACGTACAAGCACTACTTGCCAAAGGCCCGAAATTTGCTCTCCCAGTAGATAAGAGAAGTTTCCCACTATTTAAGCACATCGCGGACGGCGAAGAACTGGTACAGACACATAAGAACAAAGAGAGCCAAGAAACAGCACGCACACATTTCTCTTTACTTGTAAAAGAACATAAGACAAAAATGAGAGAGAACGAACTGGATCGTGCAATATTAGATACAGTGGGACGAAATAGAAAATTTTTGAATGAAAATAAAAATATACTAATTTTGAGTTCGTACAAAGGAAACAAAACAGTGGCAATAGAAAAAGGTGAATACAAAAATAAAATGTTGCCAATATTAGGAGATTTCTGCACGTACCGAAAACTAAAAACAGATCCCACATCGCGACTACAAAAGAGAAACAACGAGCTAGTGGAAAAACAATTTAAGAAAGAAAGGAATAAGCTCATCACAACCAACGCAGCACCACCGAGAATCTATGGACTACCAAAAATCCATAAGGAAGGGACACCACTCAGACCAATATGTTCTTCAATAGGATTCCCCTCTTACACCTTATGCAAATTTATTGTCTCAATCCTAAAAAACTTGACAACGGAATCGAAATTCAACATAAACAAGTAAGAAAGCTACAGTCGAGTGTGCTCGACTGTAATATACCCGCTACCCAGCTGCTCATACATCATTTATTTGCGGAACAAAAAAACGGCTACAATCATATTTTGACCGTAAAAGGCTATGGACTTATAATATTTATGCAAAGTCAAAATGTAAAATAAAAAAAAAATTTTTTTGCACACATTTAATTTTTGATGCGGGCGGGACTCGAACCCGTAAATGCATAATAGTACTGTTCGTTTTGCAGTCCACAACTCACCCCATTTTACCACCGTACACGCACACACGATTCGGCACAATGCTGCAAGCAGGGCTGCCGGCAGCGCTGCTTACAGCTATGGAAAACGTTAAGCTGAATAACTTCTGTGATTATTATCCGATTGCTACCAAATTCATCTGGTTAGCTATAGTTATCATGTAAACCGAAAATGAACAATATGGCATCAAAATTGCGCTTGTAATCAATGTTTTTTTGATTTACTGGGGCGGAAGGGGGCGGTACCAAAATCCAAAATAAACTTGATCAGCGTGCAATAATAACACATATTGTCCCCAAATTTGGTAGTCCTAGCTCTTATAATAGCTGAGATCTAGATTTTCACATGGGCAGACAGACGGACAGACGGACATGGCTATATCGACTCGGCTGTTGATCCTCAGCCAGAATATATATACATTATGGGGTCGGAGGTGTCTCCTTCTGCCTGTTACATACATTTTCAGTTTGAACAAAGTTATAATACCCTTCTACTCTATGAGTAGCGGGTATAAAAATGTTATTTGAAAATATTCATTTCGTATGAAAAAAACTTATCTTGCTTGATATTTCACATAAAAATAATTTAACTTTTTCGATTTCATATGAAAACTTGTTTAACATACATAATTTCATATAAAGTAATACTAATTGACTATTTTGATTTCGTATGAAGAAAATTTAACTTGGTTGATAATTCATATGAAAATAAAATAACTTTTTTGATTTCATATGAAAACTTGTTTCACATACATAATTTCATACGAAATAATGTTATTTGACAATTTTCATTTTGTATGAAGAAAACTTAACTTGCTTGATATTTCACATAAAACTAATTTAACTTTTTTTTTTCATATGAAAACTTGTTTCACATACATAATTTTATACGAAAAAATGTTATTTGACAATTTTCATTTCGTATGAAAAAAACTTATCATGCTTGATATTTCACATAAAAATAATTTAACTTTTTCGATTTCATATGAAAACTTGTTTCACATACATAATTTCATACGAAACAAGTAAGAAAGCTACAGTCGAGTGTCCTCGACTGTAATATACCCGCTACCCAGCTGCTTGTACATAATTTATTTGCGGAACAAAGAAACGGCTACAATCATATTTTGACCGTAAAAGGCTATGGACTTATAATATTTATGCAAAGTCAAAATATAAAATAAAAAAAAAAAAAACATTTTTGCACACATTTAATTTTTGATGCGGGCGGGACTCGAACCCGTAAATGCTGCTGCCGGCAGCGCTGCTTACAGCTATGGAAAACGTTAAGCTGAATAACTTCTGTGTTTATTATCCGATTGTTACCAAATTCATCTGGCTAGCTATAGTTATCATGTAAACCAAAAATGAACAATATGGCATCAAAATTGCACTTGTTATCAATGTTTTTTCGATTTGCGGGGGCGGAAGGGGGCGTGGCCAAAATCCAAAATAAACTTGATCAGCGTGCAATAATAACACATATTGTCACCAAATTTGGTAGTCCTAGCTCTTATAATAGCTGAGATCTAGATTTTCACACGGACAGACAGACGGACAGACGGACATGACATATCGACTCGGCTGTTGATCCTGAGCCAGAATATATATACTTTATGGGGTCGGAGGTGTCTCCTTCTGCCTGTTACATACATTTTCGGTTTGAACTAAGTTATAATACCCTTCTACTCTATGAGTAGCGGGTATAAAAATGTTATTTGACAATTTTCATTTCGTTTGAAGAAAACTTAACTTGCTTGATATTTCACATAAAACTAATTTAACTTTTTTGATTGCATATGAAAACTTGTTTCACATACATAATTTCATACGAAAAAATGTTATTTGACAATTTTCATTTCGAATGAAAAAAACTTGTCTTGCTTGATATTTTACATAAATATTATTTAACTTTTTTGATTAAGAAAATTTAACTTGGTTGATAATTCATATGCAAACAATTTAATCTTTATGATTTCATATGAAAACTTGTTTCACTTACAAAATTTCATACGAAAAAATTTTATTTGACAATTTTTATTTCGTATAAAAAAAAAGTTATCTTCCTTGATATTTCTCATAAAAATAATTTTATTTTATTAACATGCACTTTGCTTAACATACATAATTTCATATAAAGTAATACTTATTGATCATTTTGATTCCGTATAAAGAAAATTTAACTTGGTTGATAATTCATATGAAAATAATTTAACTTTTTTGATTTCATATGAAAACTTGTTTCATATACATAATTTCATACGAAATAATATTATTTGACAATTTTCATTTCGTATGAAGAAACCTTATCTTCGTTGATATTTCACTTAAAAATTATTTAACTTTTTTGATTTCATATGAAAACTTGTTTATCACACATAATTTCATATAAAGAACTAATATTTGACTATTTTGATTTCATTTAAAAAAAATTTAATTTGGTTGATAATTCATATGAAAATAATTTAACTTTTTATACCCGCTACTCATAGAGTAGAAGGGTATTATAACTTGGTTCAAACCGAAAATGTATGTAACAGGCAGAAGGAGACACCTCCGACCCCATAAAGTATATATATTCTGGCTCAGGATCAACAGCCGAGTCGATATAGCCATGTCCGTCTGTCCGTCTGTCTGTCCGTGTGAAAATCTAGATCTCAGCTATTATAAGAGCTAGGACTACCAAATTTGGGGACAATATGTGTTATTATTGCACGCTGATCAAGTTTATTTTGGATTTTGGCCACGCCCCCTTCCGCCCCCGCAAATCGAAAAAACATTAATAACAAGTGCAATTTTGATACCATATTGTTCATTTTCGGTTTACATGATAACCAGATGATCTCTGAAAATTTGGTAACAATCGGATAATAAACACAGAAGTTATTCAGCTTAACGTTTTCCATAGCTGTAAGCAGCGCTGCCGGCAGCGCTGCTTGCAGCATTGTGCAGAATCGTGTGTGCGTGTACGGTGGTGAAATGGGTTAAGTTGTGGACTGCAAAACAAACAGTACTATTATGCATTTACGGGTTCGAGTCCCGCCCGCATCAAAAATTAAATGTGTGCAAAAATGTTTTTTTTTTTTTATTTTATATTTTGACTTTGCATAAATATTATAAGTCCATAGCCTTTTACGGTCAAAATATGATTGTAGCCGTTTTTTTGTTCCGCAAGTAAATTATATACAAGCAGCTGGGTAGCGGGTATATTACAGTCGAGCACTCTTGACTGTAGCTTTCTTACTTGTTTTATGTCATATGAAAACTTGTTTTCACATACATAATTTCATACGAAATAATGTTATTTTGCAATTTTGATTTCGTATGAAGAAAATTTAAATTGCTTGATATTTCACATAGAATTAATTTAAATTTTTTTTATTTCATATACATATATATAAAATATTACTATTTGACTATTTTGATTTCGGATGAAGAAAGTTTAACTTGGTTGATAATTCAAATGAAAATAATTTGACTTTTTTGATTTCATATGTAAACTTGTTTTCACATACATAGTTTCATAAGAAACAAGTAAAGAAGGCAACAGCCAAGGGCACCCGACAGTAAGATACCATTCGCCCACTTTCGTAACAAATTATCACACATTTAATTTCATCAAAAAACTCTGCGCAAGTTCATCCGCCACCTATTGTTTAAATTAGATCTATCTTTGAACAGCGTTATCTACATGTGAAAACATAGCAATCAGCTGTACACACGCTACGGCTGAATCGAAGCATCGTGATGATGACGTCACGACGCGCAGCACAGGCGTGAGCAGTTGAAGTAAGGGAAAACGGAAATATGGACTACTTCTGTGTTTATTGTCCGATTGGATTTTGAGAATAGATTTATATGACATCGAAAATATACAGGAACCTTCATCTGAAATATGGTGTTTCTGGCTTTTGTAATAGCAGACAGACGGATATGGCTCAATCGACTCAGCTAGTGATCCTGAGTCAGAATATATATACTTTGTGGGGTCTGCCACGCCTCCTTCTGCTTGTTACATACATTTCCACAAACTTCGTATACCACTTTTGACCATTTTCAATGGTCGAATGGTATAAAAATGTTTTTTGATAATTTCCATTTCGTATGCGAAATACTTATCTTGCTTGATATTTCATATAAAAATAACTTAACTTTTTTGATTTTATTTGAAAACTTGTTTAACATACATTATTTCATATAATGAAATACTATTTGACTATTTTGATTTCGTATGAAGAAAGTTTAACTTGGTTGATAATTCATATGCAAATAATTTAACCTTTTTGATTTCATATGAAAACTTGTTTTTACATACATAAATTAATACGAAAAAATGTTATTTGACAATTTTCATTTTCGAGTTCGAGTCCCGCCCGCATCAAAAATTAAATGTGTGCAAAAATGTTTTTTTTTTTTATTTTATATTTTGACTTTGCATAAATATTATAAGTCCATAGCCTTTTACGGTCAAAATATGATTCTAGCCGTTTTTTTGTTCCGCAAGTAAATTATGTACAAGCAGCTGGGTAGCGGGTATATTACAGTCGAGCACTCTCGACTGTAGCTTTCTTACTTGTTTTATGTCATATGAAAACTTGTTTTCACATACATAATTTCATATGAAATAATGTTATTTTGCAATTTTGATTTCGTATGAAGAAAATTTAAATTGCTTGATATTTCACATAGAATTAATTTAAATTTTTTTTATTTCATATACATATATATGTGGGAATTGGTTCCAGCAAGAATACCCGTAGTGGTAATAAGTATTAGATCTTTCGATACTTTTATATTGCAGCCCTGAATAAAATGCAACCCTAGACAAGAGCAGAAAAAAGCCTAGGAAAAAAAGAGGGAGTCGAGTGAAAAAGTTGCCAAGAGCGGTTGTTCATAAAGCTACATAATTTCGTCATAAGTCTTAATAATTAAATGTGAAATTCGTATAAGCTCTATTACTTGTTGAATAAAAAGCATATAATTAAAGAACTACAAATTGGGGGCTCGTCCGGGATGAGCTTAAGTGTAAAGACAAAATTTGTGCATATGACGCAGTTCGTTTTGGTAGCAAGCAGTGAACGGTAAAAAAGAACCGTTGCATGATCGACGCTGGAACAAACGCGAGCAACAGAATACAGAATTCTCGAAGAAGTTTCGAGAGTCGGCAGAGGCAAAGTTGCTGCTTAAGTTGGCAGAAGCAGAACTGGTGCATACGTCGGCAGAGGCAAAGTTGCTGCTTAAGTTGGCAGAAGCAGAACTGGTGCATACGTCGGCAGAGGAAAAATTGCTGCTTAAGTTGGCAGAAGCAGAACTGGTGCATACGTCGGCAGAGGCAAAGTTGCTGCTTAAGTTGGTAGAAGCAGAGCTGGAGCGTGCGTCGACAGAGGGAAAGTTGCTGCTTAAGTTGGTAGAAGCAGAGCTAAAGCGTGCGTCGACAGAGGCAAAGTTGCTGCTTAAGTTGGTAGAAGCAGAGCTGGAGCGTGCGTCGACAGAGGCAAAGTTGCTGCTTAAGTTGGTAGAAGCAGAGCTGGAGAGTACGTCTACAGAGACATTGTTGTTGTTTGCAGCGATAGAAGCAGAGCTGCGGTGTGCGTCGTCAGAGGCAGAGCTTGAAGCGAACGTCAGCAGAGGCAGAACTGGTGCGTATAGTCGACAGAGGCAGAGTTGCTGTTTGCGTCGACAGAAGCAGTGTTTCTGTGTGAGTAAGCAGAGGCACGACTTGGTGCGAACGTCGACAGAGGCAAAGCTTGATACGATCGTCGGCAGAGACAGCGCAGTTGCGTGAAACTACAGAGGCAAAGCTGGTGCGAGCATCGACAGAGGCAGTACTAGTGTAAGGTTACGTTAAGTAACAGTAGTATTGTGTTGTATAATTTTACGTATTTGATTGTTTGCTAACCATTTCAAAATGCAACTTGACGAGATCTTGACACTTCGCGTAGCAGATTTGAGGTTAAAGTTAGCAGAGTTGGCACTACCAACAAGTGGAAGGAAACTAGAGTTGCAAAATAGATTGCTTACACATTTTGGAATTCAGGATGAAGAGGAAAGCGATTCAGATGAAGTTCAATCCGTGGTTACAGAGCGAAATTTAGCTGAAGATTAAAGAGTAGACAATGGCAGGTCATGGTTCACTCTCAAAGATGTAGAAGGCAGCGTATCTAGTTTCTCTGGAACAGGAAGTCCTGATGTAGAACAATGGATCGATGAGTTAGAAAGTTGTTCAACTACTGTCCAGTGGAGTGATTTGCAGCTGCTTATCTATTCGAAACAGATGCTTTCAGGAGCGGCTAAACTGTTTGTGCGTAGTGAAGCGAATATTCGTAGTTGGACTGTTTTGAAGGCTAAGTTGAGGGAAGAGTTTTCAGTCAAAGTGTCATCAGCTGAGGTTCATAGAAGATTGGACCAGCGTCAGCAGAGAAAAGACGAATCATTATTTGAATATTTGTATGCTCTGAAAGAAATCGCAAAGCCAGTTAATATTGATGAGCCAAGTTTAATTGACTATTACATAAAGGGTATTCCTGATTCGAAAGGGAATAAGATAATGTTATATCAGGCTAGAAATATACAGGAACTAAAACATCAAATCGAGATATATCAGAAAGCTAGATCTGGCAAATCAAATCAATCAGCTGGGGAACGTCAGGAGCAAAAGAAAGATCAAGGCAAAGGTCAGGTTAAGTCTGGATCATCCAGGAAATGTTTCAAATGCGGCGATAGTTCCCACGTAATGAAAGACTGTAAGAAAACAGATTTTGTTTGCTTTAAATGTGGTCAGGCAGGACATCGAGCAGCACAATGTGCAGCAAAAACAGATGTCAAGAAAGAAACAAATGCTAATGTAGTTCAAGAGAATAAAATAGGAGTGTCATTAGGCAGTGAATTTACTCTATCAGGTCTTGAATTGAAGAGCATTGTTTACAAAAAGATTATATTTAAAGGTTTGGTTGACACGGGCGCTGATTTGTGCTTAATGCGCAGACAAGTTTTCGTGAGTCTAGGAGCAGCAGAAATAACTGGTAAAGGAAAGAGTTTGACGGGAATTGGAGAAAGTCGTATTTTAACATTTGGAAGTATTATTATATCCGTTCTAATAGATGATATTTCAATGGAAGTAGATTTTCATGTTGTTCAAGATCAGGATATAGGTTTCGATGCTATTTTAGGAAGGACAATTTTGGACACTGTCGATATGAAGGTTACCAAAAGTGGTACTCACTTTAATATCAGGATGAAAACTGAAGATGGAGGTAAAATTAGGAATGCACAGATATTTGATCGTCAGGCGAATGATGAATTTCGAAGCATGTGTGTGGAAGAGCTTAAAGCCACTTCTAAGGTAGATCTATCTCATCTTAGTTGGCCTGAAGCTAAAACGGTATTGGAGATGATCGAACAATATTGCCCAATCCGTAACACAAATGCCCCTGTCGAGATGAAAATTGTTTTGAAAGATGACATCCCAGTTTATCAGCATCCCAGGCGACAGTCGTATAGTGACCAAAACTTTGTAGATGAGCAGGTGCGGGAATGGTTAAAAGAAGGTTTAATACAGCCAAGTACATCCGAGTATGCTTCGCCCGTAGTCCTGGTGGCTAAGAAAAATGGGAAAAAGCGTCTATGCTGCGACTATCGCAAATTAAATGAGAAAATTATTAGAAATAATTTTCCGATGGCACACATGGACAATGTCTTAGACAAACTTCAGAATGCGAAGATATATACAACATTGGATTTGACCAATGGGTTTTTCCATGTGCCCGTAGAAGTAGGTTCAAGAAAATACACTTCGTTCGTAACTCAAAGTGGGCAGTACGAATTTTTATTTGTACCGTTTGGCATTTCGAATTCGCCTGCAGTTTTTACTAGGTTTATAATGTCTGTTTTACGAGAGTTGCTCGCTAGTGGAATTGTAATACTTTACATGGATGATGTTATTGTGCCTAGTAATGATGTTGATGAGGGGATAAGAAAATTGAAGCAAGTGTTAAAAGTATCTTCTCAGAATGGGCTACGAATTAATTGGGGCAAATGCCAGATATTACATCAGAGAGTCAATTTTTTGGGATATATCGTTCAAGATGGAACCATAACCCCAAGCAAAGAAAAGATACAGGCCGTTACAGAATTTCCGGAACCCAAAGATAAAAAGGGTATACAACGTTTTTTAGGGTTAACATCTTATTTTAGAAAATTCATAAATGGATATGCAGCTATTGCTAAGCCATTGTCAGATCTTTTAAGGCAAGATGCTAAGTTCGGATTCACAGAAGTTCAGCGGAAGGCATTTGAAGAACTAAAATTAGCTTTAGTTAGTGAGCCAGTATTAAAGCTGTATAACCCGAAGTTGCGAACAGAGATTCACACAGATGCTTCGAAGTATGGGTATGGGGCAGTATTATTACAAAAAGATCAAGAGGATAATATGTTTCACCCTGTACAATTTATGAGTCGGAAAACTAAGCCATGTGAGGAGAATTACAGTTCGTATGAGCTAGAGGTTTTAGCAATAATAGCAGCTTTAATGAAATGGCGCATGTATGTTCTTGGCATATCTTTTACCATAGTAACTGATTGTAACGCGTTCATGATGACCATGAAAAAGAAAGAGGTTCCTTTAAGAGTAGCACGTTGGGCATTATATTTGCAAGATTTTGATTATAAGATAGAACATCGTTCAGGGTCTAAGTTAAAGCATGCTGATGCTTTGAGCCGAGTGTCTTGTTATTTTATAACAGATACCCTGATCCATCGATTGAGAGAGGCCCAGCTGCAAGATGAGTGGATAAGAGGGGTTAGAGAATTGGTCGCTAAAGATTCATATGAAGATTTTTATATTCAAAATCAGGTACTATTTAAAGACCCAAATAAAGAACTCATAGTAGTTCCTGGTCAGATGGAAAACGAGATAATTGTTTCTGCTCATAACCAAGGTCATTTCTCGGCAGCAAAAACACAAGATTTAGTGGAAAAATCGTATTACATTCCAAAATTGAAAGGAAAAGTTTCTCGTGTTGTAGATAGTTGTGTTCGTTGCATAATAGTAAACGCGAAATCTGGTAAAAAGGAAGGGTTTTTAACAGCAATCGATAAGGGTAATGTACCGTTTGTTACATACCATATTGACCATGTTGGCCCAATGGAACTAACTAATAAGCGATATAATCACATTTTAGTCGTGGTAGATGGGTTTTCGAAATATGTTTGGTTGTATCCAACCCGTAGTACAGGTGTTGATGAGGTTATAGAGTGCTAGAAAAAACTAGCAGTTAATTTTGGGAACCCCTACAGAATTGTCTCGGACAGAGGTTCCGCATTTACCTCGAATTCCTTTAAAGAATATTGTGAAAATGAAAATATTCAGCATTTGCTCATTGCCACCGGTGTACCTCGTGGAAATGGTCAGGTGGAACGGATGCACAAGCTTGTAGTTCCAATGTTGTCTAAGTTAAGTAATGACAATCCAGGATTATGGTATAAGAAATTAGGACAAGTTCAGCAAATGATAAATAATACAGAGCCAAGAAGCACAAAAATAGAACCTTTTAAGTTAATGACTGGAGTAGATATGCGCGTCGCCGATTATAAGGAGCTAAAGGATTTAGTAAGCCAATTCATGATTAGAGAGTTAGAAGAAAAGCGTGAAAATTTGCGGCAAGAAGCTCGTGAAAACATTAGGGATATACAGGAAGAAAATAAAAAAGCATTTGATTTAAAAAGAAAGCAACAGAAACAGTATAATATTAATGATTTGGTAGCCATAAAAAGGACTCAGTACGGAGTAGGGCTTAAGCTGAAAGGTAAATATTTAGGCCCATATAAAGTGGTTGAGATCAAAGATCATGGGAGATATGAGGTTGAAAAGATAGGAGACAATGAAGGTCCTATAAAAACAATTACAGTTGCAGAGTATATGAAACCATGGCTTGATCCATTCGAGGCGAATGTCCTGTCAGGAGGGCCGATTGTGGGAATTGGTTCCAGCAAGAATACTCGTAGTGTTAATAAGTATTAGATCTTTCGATACTTTTATATTGCAGCCCTGAATAAAATGCAACCCTAGACAAGAGCAGAAAAAAGCCTAGGAAAAAAAGAGGGAGTCGAGTGAAAAAGTTGCCAAGAG
Source organism: Zaprionus ghesquierei (assembly GCA_018904095.1). Lineage (NCBI taxonomy): Eukaryota > Metazoa > Arthropoda > Insecta > Diptera > Drosophilidae > Zaprionus > Zaprionus ghesquierei. The sequence goes on along the minus strand of JAEIGP010000623.1, from coordinate 9,093 downwards.
CGGTTGTTCATAAAGCTACATAATTTCGTCATAAGTCTTAATAATTAAATGTGAAATTCGTATAAGCTCTATTACTTTTTGAATAAAAACCATATAATTAAAGAACTACATATATAAAATATTACTATTTGACTATTTTGATATCGGATGAAGAAAGTTTAACTTGGTTAATAATTCAAATGAAAATAATTTGACTTTTTTGATTTCATATGTAAACTTGTTTTCACATACATAGTTTCATAAGAAACAAGTAAAGAAGGCTACAGCCAAGGGCACCCGACAGTAAGATACCATTCGCCCACTTTCGTAACAAATTATCACACATTTAATTTCATCAAAAAACTCTGCGCAAGTTCATCCGCCACCTATTATTTAAATTAGATCTATCTTTGAATAGCGTTATCTACATGTGAAAACATAGCAATCAGCTGTACACACGCTACGGCCGAAACGAAGCATCGTGATGATGACGTCACGACGCGCAGCACAGGCGTGAGCAGTTGAAGTAAGGGAAAACGGAAATATGGACTACTTCTGTGTTTATTGTCCGATTGGATTTTGAGAATAGATTTATATGACATCGAAAATTGAAAATAAACTCGATCTACCTATGGTATACAGGAACCTTCATCTGAAATATGGTGTCTCTGGCTTTTGTAATAGCAGACAGACGGATATGGCTCAATCGACTCAGCTAGTGATCCTGAGTCAGAATATATATACTTTGTGGGGTCTGCCACGCCTCCTTCTGCTTGTTACATACATTTCCACAAACTTCGTATACCACTTTTGACCATTTTCAATGGTCGAATGGTATAAAAATGTTTTTTGATAATTTCCATTTCGTATGCGAAATACTTATCTTGCTTGATATTTCATATAAAAATAACTTAACTTTTTTGATTTCATTTGAAAACTTGTTTAACATACATTATTTCATATAAAGAAATACTATTTGACTATTTTGATTTCGTATGAAGAAAGTTTAACTTGGTTGATAATTCATATGCAAATAATTTAACCTTTTTGATTTCATATGAAAACTTGTTTTTACATACATAAATTAATACGAAAAAATGTTATTTGACAATTTTCATTTTCGAGTTCGAGTCCCGCCCGCATCAAAAATTAAATGTGTGCAAAAATGTTTTTTTTTTTATTTTATATTTTGATTTTCCATAAATATTATAAGTCCATAGCCTTTTACGGTCAAAATATGATTCTAACCGTTTTTTTGTTCCGCAAGTAAATTATGTACAAGGAGCTGGGTAGCGGGTATATTACAGTCGAGCACTCTCGACTGTAGCTTTCTTACTTGTTTTATGTCATATGAAAACTTGTTTTCACATACATAATTTCATACGAAATAATGTTATTTTGCAATTTTGATTTCGTATGAAGAAAATTTAAATTGCTTGATATTTCACATAGAATTAATTTAAATTTTTTTTATTTCATATACATATATATAAAATATTACTTTTTGACTATTTTGATTTCGGATGAAGAAAGTTTAACTTGGTTGATAATTCAAATGAAAATAATTTGACTTTTTTGATTTCATATGTAAACTTGTTTTCACATACATAGTTTCATAAGAAACAAGTAAAGAAGGCTACAGCCAAGGGCACCCGACAGTAAGATACCATTCGCCCACTTTCGTAACAAATTATCACACATTTAATTTCATCAAAAAACTCTGCGCAAGTTCATCCGCCACCTATTGTTTAAATTAGATCTATCTTTGAATAGCGTTATCTACATGTGAAAACATAGCAATCAGCTGTACACACGCTACGGCTGAAACGAAGCATCGTGATGATAACATCACGACGCGCAGCACAGGCGTGAGCAGTTGAAGTAAGGGAAAACGGAAATATGGACAACTTCTGTGTTTATTGTCCGATTGGATTTTGAGAATAGATTTATATGACATCGAAAATTGAAAATAAACTCGATCTACCTATGGTATACAGGAACCTTCATCTGAAATATGGTGTCTCTGGCTTTTGTAATAGCAGACAGACGGATATGGCTTAATCGACTCAGCTAGTGATCCTGAGTCAGAATATATATACTTTGTGGGGTCTGCCACGCCTCCTTCTGCTTGTTACATACATTTCCACAAACTTCGTATACCACTTTTGACCATTTTCAATGGTCGAATGGTATAAAAATGTTTTTTGATAATTTTCATTTCGTATGCGAAATACTTATCTTGCTTGATATTTCATATAAAAATAATTTAACTTTTTTGATTTCATTTGAAAACTTGTTTAACATACATTATTTCATATAAAGAAATATATACTATTTGACTATTTTGATTTCGTATGAAGAAAGTTTAACTTGGTTGATAATTCATATGCAAATAATTTAACCTTTTTGATTTCATATGAAAACTTGTTTTTACATACATAAATTAATACGAAAAAATGTTATTTGACAATTTTCATTTTGTATAAAGAAAACTTATATTGCTTGATATTTTACATAAAACTCTTTTAAACTTTTTGGATTTCATATGAAATCTTGTTTAACATACATAATTTGACACAAAATATTACTATTTGACTATTTTAATTTCGTATGAAGAAAATTTAACTTGGTTGATAATTCATATGAAAATAATTTAACTTTTTTGATTTCATATGAAAATTTGTTTCACATACGACAAAATGTTGTTTGACAATTTTCATTTCGAATGCAATATACTTATCTTGCTTGATATTTCACAAAAAAATTATTTTACTCTTTTGATTTCATATGAAAACTAATTTAACATACATAATGTCATATAAAATATAACTATTTGACTATTTTGATTTCGTATGAAGAAAGTTTAACTTGGTTGATAATTCATATGAAACTAATTTACTTTTTTGATTTCATATGAAAATTTGTTTCACATACATAACTTCATATAAAATAATATTATTTGACTTTTTTAATTTCGGATGAAGGAAATTCATATGAAAATAATTTAACTTTTTTGATTTCATATGAAAGCTTGTTTTCACATACATAACTTCATACGAAATAATGTTTTTTGACAATTTTCACTTCATATACAATATACTTCTCTTGCCACACATTTCACATAAAAATAATTTAACATTTTTATTTCATTTGAAAATTTGTTTGACATACATAATTTTATATAAACCAATACTAATTGACCATTTTGATTTCGTATAAAGAAAATTTAACTTGGTTGAAAATTTAACTTGGTTGATAATTCATATGAAAATAATTTGACTTTTTTGATTTTGTTTCACATACTCAATTTCATACGAAATAATGTTATTTGACAATTTTCGTTTCATATGAAGAAAAGTTTTCTTGCATGTATATAAAACTCTTTTTAACTCTTTTGATTTCATATGAAAACTACATAATATCATATACAGCTGTGGGGCACGGCAAGCCACACGAATCGCCTGCGAATACAGCGGTTCCAGAACAAGTGCTTGAGAATTGCCTGTAATGCGCATCCCTACCACGAAAATATCGCCATACACAAGGAACTTGGAATCCCGCAAGTCACAGACGAAATCTCCAGGCTCAGCGAGAGATACCTAAAAAGGCTCGAGAACCACCCCAACCACCTCGCCATCAACCTGTTGGACAACAGCCAGACAAGCAGACGTCTAATGAGGAGACATCCCCTTGATCTACCACAGTAATAAGAAGCAAATTTCAAACCCGCCCCAAATACATGTACAATAGTATCCCCCCTTAAGTCAATGTTCACCCGCAAAACCATTTAATTATTGTCCAATAGGACAGATTTTAAATAAATAAACGCACGCTACAAAAAAAAAAAAAAAAAAAAAAAAAAAAAAATTTCACTTTGTATGCAATATACTTATCGGTATATGTTAAATGTTCTTCATACGAAATCAAAATAGTCAAATATTATTTCTTTATATGAAATGATGTATGATAAACAAGTTTTCATATGAAATCAAAAGGGTAAAATTATTTTTATGTGAAGTATCAAGCAATATAAGTATATTGCATACGAAATGAAAATTGTCAAACAACATTTTCTCGTATGAAATTATGTATGTGAAAACATGTTTTTATATGAAATCAAAAAAGTTAAATTATTTTCATATGAATTATAAATACAGTTAAATTTTGTTTACACGAAATCAAAATAGTCAACTAGTATTTCTTTATATGAAATTATGTATGTGAAAACATGTATTTATATGAAATCAAAAAAGTTAAATTATTTTCATATGAATTATAAATACAGTTAAATTTTCTTTACACGAAATCAAAATAGTCAACTAGTATTTCTTTATATGAAGTTATGTATGTGAAAAAAGTTTTCAGAAGAAATCAAAAAAGCTAAATTATTTTCATATGAATTATCAACCAAGTTAAATTTTCTTCATACGAAATCAAAATAGTCAAATAGTAATATTTTATATCAAATTATGTATTTTAAACAAGTTTGCATATGAAATCAAAAGAGTTATAAAGAGTTTTATGTGAAGTTTCAAGCAAGTTATGTATTCTTCGTACAAAATGAAAAAAAAAATCTTATCTTGCATGATATTTCACATATAAATAATTTAACTTTTTTGATTTCATATAAAAACTTGTTCACATACTTAATTTCATGCGAAATAATGTTATTTGACAATTTTCATTTCATATGAAGAAAACTTATCTTGCTTCTATATAAAACGCTTTTTAACTCTTTTGATTTCATGTGAAAACTTGTTTAACATACATAATTTGATATAAAATATTACTATTTGACTATTTTGATTTCGTATAAAGAAAATTTAACATGGTTGAAAATTTAACTTGGTTGATAATTCATATGAAAATAATTTGACTTTTTTGATTTCATATGAAAACTTGTTTTCACATACATAATTTCTTACGAGAAAATGTTGTTTTACAATTTTCATTTCGTACGCAATATACTTATCTTGTTTCACATACATAATTTCATACAAAATAATGTTATTTGACAATTTTCATTTCGTATGAAGAAAACTTATCTTGCTTGATAATTTACATAAAACTCTTTTTAACTTTTTTGATTTCATATGAAAATTTGTTTAACATACATGTCGCAGATCATTTAAATTTAACGATAAAAAGCAATTGGGTTGTTTCTGTTTGGCACGCGCCATGCAGACGCCTTTCTATTCTTTTGCTGCGCGGCAGACAACCGTTAGAGTTTCTGCCGAACGTAGTCTGGTCGCGGAGCGAGGGGAAGTAGATGTCTGTACAAAAAAGAGAAGCATACAGAAAAATGCAAAGTGTGCATTGGTATTAGTGTATGCAGCGTAGAAGAGTTGAGAACTAAGCGCTTATACGATTTTTGTGTAAAGGAGATGGTACATTCAGTTTTCGATCGTTACGCATAATAGACATGCCTCGCTCACGCGCTAGAAAACATTGCGCAGACAACGAGATTAGTGAAGAGGAAGAAAGGCATCCTGATGACTCTTCGACATACATAATTTCATATGAAAAAAAAACAATTTTGATTTCGTATGAAGAAAATCATTTTCCTTTTTTTGATTTCATATGAAAACTTGTTTCACATGCATAATTTCATACGTCGTATAAAGAAAATATAGCTTGGTTGATAATTCATATAAAAAGCATTTAACTTTTTTAAATTCATATGAAAACTTGTTTCACATACATAATTTCAAACGAAGTTATGGTTTTTGACAATTTTCATTTCCTATGAAGCAAACTTATCTTGCTTGATATTTTACATAAAACTCTTTTTAGCTCTTTTGATTTAATATGAAAACTTGTTTAACATACATAACTTCATATAAAATAATACTATTTGACTTTTTAATTTCGTATGAAGAAAATTTGACTTGGTTGATAATTCATATGAAAATAATTTAACTTTTTTGATTTCATATGAAAACTTGTTTCACATACATAACTTCATATAAAATAATACTTTTAACTTTTTTGATTTCATATGAAAACTTGTTTTACATACATAATTTCATGAGAAATAATATATTTTACCAATTTTGTATGAAGAAAATTTAACTTGCTTGATATTTCACATAGAAATAATTTAACTCTTTTGATTTCATATGAAAACTTGTTTCACATACATAACTTCATATAAAATAATACTATTAACTTTTTTAATTTCATATGAATGAGAATGTCGCCATACACAGGGAACTTGGCATCCCGCAAGTCTCAGACAGGCTCAGCGAGAGATACCTGAAAAGGCTCGAGAACCACCCCAACCACCTCGCCATCAACCTGTTGGACAACAGCCAGACAAGCAGACGTCTAATGAGGAGACACCCCCTTGATCTACCAAAATAATAATAAGCAAATTTCAAACCCGCCCCAAATACATCGTATGAAGAATATCCAACTTGGTTCATATGTTCACCTGCAAAACCATTTAATTATTTGTTTTCATAGGACAAATTTTTTCAAATAAATAAACGCACGCTACAAAAAAAAAAAAAAAAAAATTAACTCTTTGATTCATAGAAAACTTGTTTAACACATAATTTCATATAAAAAACATTGATTCAAATTTAACTTGGTTATAATTCATAAAAATAATTTACTTTTTGATTTCATATGAAAACTTGTTTTACATACATAATTTCATACGAAATAATGTTATTTGACAATTTTCATTTCGTAAATAAAAAAGAAAAAAATTATCTAGCTTGATATTTTACATAAAACTCTTTTTGACTCTTTTGATTTCATATGAAAACTTGTTTAACATACATAACTTCATATAAAATAATACTATTTGACTATTTTGATTTCGTATGAAGAAAATTTGACTTGGTTGATAATTCATATGTAATAAATTTAACTTTTTTGATTTCTTATGAAAATTTGTTTCACATACATAATTTCAAACGAAAAAATGTTGATTGACAATTTTCATTTCGAACAAAAAAAAAAAACTTGTCTTGGATGATATTGCACATAAAAATAATTTAAAATTTTTGATTTCATATGAAAACTTGTTTAACATACATAATTTCATATAAAGTAATACTAACTGACTATTTTAATTTCGTATGAAGAAAATTTAACTTGGTTGATAATTCATATGAAAATAATTTACCTTTTTTGATTTCATATGAAAACTTGTTTCACATACATAATTTCATACGAAAAACTGTTATTTGACAATTTTCATTTCGTATGCAATATACTTATCTTGCTTGATATTTCGCATAAAAATAATTTAACTCTTTTGATTTCATATGAAAACTTGATTAACATTCATAATTTCATATAAAGAAATAATATTTGACTATTTTGATTTCGTATGAAGAAAATTTAACTTGGTTTATAATTCATATGAAAATAATTTGACTTTTTTAATTTCATATGAAAACTTGTTTTCACATACATAATTTCATACGAAATAATGTTATTTGACTATTTTCATTTCGTATGAAGAAAACTTAACTTGCTTGATACTTTACATAAAACTCTTTTTAACTCTTTTGATTTCATATGAAAATTTGTTTAACATACATAATTTCATATAAAATAATACTAATTAACTATCATGATTTCGTATGAAGAAAATTTAACTTGGTTGATAATTCATATGAAAATAATTTAACTTTTTTGATTTCATATGAAAACTTGTTTAACATACATAATTTCATATAAAGAAATACTAGTTGACTATTTTGATTTCGTGTAAAGAAAATTTAACTGTATTTATAATTCATATGAAAAAAATTTAACTTTTTTGATTTCATATGAAAACTTGTTTTCACATACATAATTTCATACGAAATAATGTATGTTGATAATTTTCATTTTGTATGAAGAAAATTTAACTTGCTTGATATTTCACATAGAAATAATTTAACTCTTTTGATTTCATATGAGAACTTGTTTAACATACATATAAAATAATACTATTTGACTATTTTCATTTCGTATAAAAGAAAACTTATCTTGCTTGATATTTCACATAAAAATAACTTAACTTTTTTGATTTCATACGAAAACATGTTTAACATACATAATTTCATACGAAATAAATTTCTTCGACAGTTTTCACTTCGTATGAAGAAAATATAACTTGTTTCACATACATAACTTCATATAAAATATTGATATTATACTGTTTTGATTTTGTATGAAGAAAATTTAACTTGGTTGATAATTCATATGGAAATAATTTAACTTTTTTGATTTCATATGAAAACTTGTTTCACATACATAATTTCTTACGAAATAAGTTATTTGACAATTTTCATTTCGTATGAAGAAAACTTATCTTGCTTGATATATTCACACTAAAAATATTTTAACTCTTTTGATTTCATATGAAAACTTGTTTAACATTCATAAAATTTCAAATAAAGTAATAGTATTGACTATTTTGATTTCGTATGAAGAAAATTTAACTTGGTTGATAGTTCATATGAAAATAATTTAACTTTTTTGATTTCATATGAAAATTTGTTTACAATACATAATTTCATACGAAAATAATGTTATTTGATTTAAATAATTTAACTTTTTTGATTTCATATGAAAACTTGTTTCAAATACATAACTTCATATAAAATAATACTATTTGACTATTATAATTTCGTATGAAGAAAATTTAACTTGGTTCATATAAAAATAATTTAACTTTTTTGATTTCATATGAAAACTTGTTTCACAAACATAATTTCATACGAAAAAATGTTATTTGACAATTTTCATTTCATATGAAGAAAACTTATCTTGCTTGATATTTTACATAAAACTCTTTTAAACTCTTTTGATTTCGTATGAAAACTTATAATTCATGGAAATAATTTAACTTACTTGATTTCATATGAAAACTTGTTTCACATACATAATTTCATAAAAAACTGTTTTGACAATTTTCATTTCGTAGAAGATAAATATATAACTTGGTTGATAATTCATATGGAAATAATTTAAATTTTTGATTTCATATGAAAACTTTTCCACAAACATAATTTCAATACGAAATAATGTATATTTGACAATTTTCATTTCATATGTAGAAAACTTATCTTGCTTGTATATAAAACTATTTTTAACTCTTTTGATTTCATG
>JAEIGP010000622.1:0-19241 GCA_018904095.1 Zaprionus ghesquierei | reverse complement strand
TTTGTTATACTCTAATGTACAATTATAATATATGTGGTTGGGGTGTGGGTGTTGAATGGATATGTTACTATATAAATGTTCGTCTGATTCTAAAATTACATTTTGATGGTTATGAATGCGTTTATCGATTTGATTTATTCTTCTGAAAATATGAATTTAGGTATTATATTTAGCTAAGTTAACATTATACTCTCTGCTATGTTATTTATATGATTGATTATATATAACGAACATTTGTGTTAAAACTTAATCTATTAATGTATTCAAGCAGATATAGTTAATGGTGTTCTTCATTTAATGATTTGTCTTTTCTGTAATTTTTGATAAATTGGTTAATTATTTGTTCCTCTTAATTAATGTGTTCAGTAATGTTTTCAAATCTTAAGGAGATTTCTTTGTTAAGTATCGTTTGTTTGTCAACTTGCTCTGTGATTAGATTTTTATTTTCTTTAAAAACTTCAAATTTATCTTTAATAGATTGTGCGTCTTTAGCGTCGATATTCCCTGTTATAACTTTTATAATACAACCGAGGTCGTTTACTAAACCTCTTTTTCCCCTTCTTTTGGGTTTCAATGCATTTATTTTGATTTTAATTTATCTACTTTTGCTTTTAAGCTATCTATAATTTCTCCTGAAAAGGTTACTTGTTTTAGGCTGTTCAGTGGGGTTTCAAATTTGTTTGTGTGTTCCAAAAAGTTTTCGTGTTAATCTTATGTAATAAGTGTTTATATGATTGTATAACTCTAGCGTTTCCATATTTATTTTTGCGATTCTGTTATGATCCTCCTTGTTAAACTGGGCTGTCACACAGGAAAATCTTTGTCTTCTTTGTCTTGGTGCTTGGTGAATCGTTAGCTTTTTTCTCCTATTTTCCTTTCTAAAAACTGTTGTACCCTCTTCGAGTGGCTCAGGTGGGGTCCTATTCTCGTTGGTTTTAGTTATTCTGTCTTTCATTCTATTGTCCATGTTTTCTTTAATATCCGGGTAGATAGTATTCGGAACTCAGTAAGTCTTTGAAGGTAGTTATGTTCGTTATTAGGAATGACGTCCTGAGTTAGTAAGTGGGGTCTTCCGTGGAAAATTTCAAAAGGTGTTTCAGAAGTCTTTGAAAATTTTTTTGTAAATTCAAGGCCTTTATCGCAAATGAGTTTTTTTGGGATTCCGAATGTAGAAAGGAAATTTCTCATGGACTCATGTGTAAACTGTCTCTGGCCGGAATCGTGTAACCGGAAGCAAATTTTGGAAATTTGTCAATGATAGTCATAATAGTCTATCCGTTAATGGTGTAAATGTCCGTGTGTATAATCTATAAGGGGCACGACGGGGTTTCTGTCTCTAGAAATTCTATTTTCTATGGTTGCCTATCGTATTTAAGTGTTTGGCAAATATCACAGTCATTAATTAAATCCGAAGTTTTAGTCTTTAGTTCGTCTATTTCCCTGTGGTTATTTGCCACATGATATTGCCGTATTTTCAATTCTTGTTCGTTTGGGTCGGTTATATCTTCTAGCAGGGTGGTGAACCTAATAACCTTGTATAATTGAGTTGGTAGGAAATACTCTTTTAAAGTTTCTTCGATGGTTACGAATATTTCGTCGGGTGCCAAAAATAGCGCATATCCTGTTAGGTTTAAGTATCTTTCTTAAAGTTTCTGTCATTTTCTTCTTATCGTACTGTTTTTCTGAAACTGTTTTTCTCATTTTGTTTTTGAAAAGCATAGTATTTAACATTTCGTCTTGTGTAACAATTTTGAATATGATTTGTAAGTTGAATTCGTTTAACGGTTTATTAGAAATGGAAATTGAGTTAGAAATATTACTGATTGAGGGAGATACGATGTGATTAGTATTAACGTCGTTAGTTACGCGGCTAAGAGCGTCTGCTACTACGTTTTGAGACCCTTACTTGTAGATTACCCTTATTCGTATTCGAGTATTTGTAACTTCTATCGTTGCATAATAATGTTTTGCAAATTTCAAATGTGTCTCTGTATTCCTTATCTATTATGACTGTGGTCTTGCCTTTTAATTGTGGCAAGGGTTTAGTATTTGCCGCGAAATCTCTTATAAACTTCCTATAGTAACCGAGCAGTCCAAGGAAAGCCTTGATCTGTTTTCCAGTTTTTAGACCATGGATTTAAAAAAAAATACATGGTCTATTGTGTTTATCAAAATGTGCGTAACAGCCAGAAGGTGGCATCTGCGACCCCATTAAGTATATATGCATATTCTTGCTCAGGGTCACTAGCGGAGTCACAAGCCATGTCTGTCTGTTCGTCTTTCCGTCTATATGAACGCCTATATCTCAGAAACTAAAAAAGTGATTTGGCGACCTTTCTTGTTTATACTCATGGTTGCTGGCTCGACGTCAAAATTTGATGTAGAAAAAAAAATAAAAAAAAAAGCACAATATGTTTTTTATTTTATTTATTTTCCAATATATTCAGTTTCTCAACGGTAACCGTCTTCAGGGCTAAAAAACCCAAAATCACAAAAAGGAAATTACTTACAAATATTTATAACGTTAAAAAACTAACACTGAACAATATTTAATTAAATTAATTACATACATTGATTGTTACACGTCTGCTCTTGCGAGCGCGGAGTTCTTAACTGCCTTGTTTAATAAATGTCGATATACATATGTGAGCGCAATTTTCTGTGTCCGTTTTGTAGTTCAATCTGTCTTCTGTTGGTGTGTTTATTATGTGTAGCATTTCGAGAGTGTAGCGTTTAGCATAGTGTTGTTCTTGTTGTAGTATTGTTGTTGCATCAAAATTCGGAGAGTGGTGTTTGTTTGCACAGTGGGTCATGAGAGCTGTTTATACCCGCTACTCATAGAGTAGAAGGGTATTATAACTTTGTTCAAGCCGAAAATGTATGTAACAGGCAGAAGGAGACACCTCCGACCCCATAAAGTATATATATTCTGGCTCAGGATCAACAGCCGAGTCGATATAGCCGTCTTGTTGGATAACAGCGTCAGTTGCTTAGTGGCAAAGCGATGAACTCCTGAACCGACAGGCCCGTGGTTCGATTCCCAGTTCATGCCGCTTAAGCTTTTTCATTTTTTTTTTTTTTTAGAACTAATACTTTGATTTTTGAATATGCATTAATTGGTGGTCGTGAATTTTATTTAAATTTTTTTTAATGGCTCACAATGAACTTAGTTAACAAGTGGAGAAGTGACAGTCTCTTAGATCAACTGTGTGCGATTGTTAGAGCGCAGCTTTTTCATATATTTTTTTTTTTTATTTTTTATTTAATTGTATGTCTAAGTTTTGAGAATAAATATCAACAAAAACACACATCATGCATTCAGACTTTGTTTTTGTCGTGCAAGAATTTCCGAATGGTCTCATAATGTAACTTTGGCAAAATTTGCGTAATGGCTTAATGACCGAATGGAGAAGTGGTGGACCTCTTAGGTAATGGGTCCAAGGTTCGATTCCGCATGCATGCGTATCATGGTGGGGGAGATCGAACTTTTCTTATTTTTTGCAAATAAAATTTTTTGTCTCCCTTTTTGAGTTACCTTCATGAAACTTTGTATACATGTTTCTTATTGCTGCCCGCTGTAAATAAGTCGGAACGAGCTGGTACGGACCGATACATCGTATAGATGCCATAGAACCTATCGGTCGTTTTATTAACAAAATTTATTAAAAGTTAGAGTACTCTAGAACACTTTCCATTCAAGTATATAAAGAGGTATTAAAAGGGCACATATCGTTTTCGACTCTTGCCATTCTTTTTATATTTTACTTTATTTCTCTGCCGTTGCGAGTTCACCTTTTTGCATAGTCAATTATCGATTGCCACACACCGCAACTCTACCAGGGCCACACTCGATCTCAATGTATATTGAGACCTCACAATCAAATACAACCCGACCTTTCGATAAGACAAGTACAACCCGTCCTTTCTATAAGTTTCTTAGGCAGTTGACCATCGATAAGGCACCCATTTCAAAATAACATTTCCTTCACCGACACGGCCGTTCTGATAAATTACACGCCCTTGTGTATGGCCTACGCTCTGCAATAAATCTGAAATTCTTACACTCCATACAAACTTCAGATTTAATTATACCATTCGACCATTGAAAATGGTCAAAAATGGTATACTAATTTTGTGCAAATGTACGTAACAGGCAGAAGAAGGCATGGCAGACCCCACAAAGTATATATATTCTGACTCAGGATCACTAGGCTGAGTCGATTGAGCCATGTCCGTCAGTCATTTTGAACGTCTAGATCTCAGCTATTTTCAATACTTTTTACTCCTTTTGCCGGCAGCTCTGCTTGCAGCCTTGTGCCGAATAGTTTGTGCGTGTACGGTGGTGAAATGGGTTAAGTTGTCGACTGCAAAACGAACAGAACTATTATGCATTTACAAGTTCGAGTCCACCCGCATCAAAAATTAAATGTGTGCAAAAAATTATTTTATTTTATTTTAGATTTTGACTTTGCATAAATATTGTAAGTCCATGGCCTTTTACGGTTAAAATATGATTGTAGCCGTTCTTTATCGTTCCGCAAATAATTTTGATGTACGAGCAGCTGGGTAGCGTATGCAACTTTAAGTTAGCTTTATTGTCTTTAATGGTATTTTCGTTTAGTTTTCCGTAATCTATCACTTGTCCCCATTTTTTATTATTTGCCGCATCGGGCTTTTTTCATACGAGGAAAATTTGTGCGCTCCATGGAGAGTGGCTATGTCTATTTTTTGATTTGTCTTTATATCTCTTGTCTTTCTACCGGACTGTATCGAAATCGTTTTGTATGTAGGAGAATTTCATCTGTCGTTTGTATTTTAAGCTTAACAAAATTAGTGAAGGTCAGGTTGTTTCCTACTTGATAAACGAGCTTTGGAAATTTTTTGCACAGGTTTTTTAGTCCTGATATTTCTTCCGCGTTCAGGTGGTCTGTACGAAGTTGGGTCAGAATATCAATTACGGATATGGCATTCATTTCAATATAGTCACTTTTTGTGTATCTTTTGACTTGTAATTCTGTGCCGAGACACAACTTTTGTTTATCCTGTGAGTAATTGATTATTTGTCCTTGTGGATAGGGGCATACTGTAGTCATACGATAGTCTCTTTTCTTTCCGTATTCTCTTGGTTTGTTATAGTTGGTTTGGTTGCTTTAATATCTCTTCTGATGTCCATCAGTTCTACTACCCTGGCCTCTGTAATCTTTCTTTCTGTTTTCTTGCTTCACCCTATTGTCTTGGAAATAAATATCCCTTTGTTTTGATAAGTATTGGTTCGCATTCTTTAGTATCTGTTAAATTGAACAGTTGTTTTGATTTCGCAAATTTTTTCGAACAAAACATGTATTGGTTATTGACAATAGGCGAGGTTATGTAATTCGAACATAAGAGTTTGTTCGTCTCGCTTGTCGGAACAATGCAAAATTGAAGCGTCTTTGATTTCATCCCAGTTAAGGCCGGTTCCCGATGTGTGTATCGCATACTCGGCCTTGCCTTCAAGCTTCTGCCTAATTGCTCTTAAGAGCATTTGTCCGTAAGGGGTTTTATCAGTCCCTCTGATCAGAAAGAGAATTTTTTCCAGATTATTAATGAAATCGCTGAGCTTTTTGGGATACCGTAATAAGGTGGAAGGACGCCAATCACGTCAGATTGCTGTTATAGCAACCTGGTTAGGTGGAGGAGAACTTGATGCTGAATTCATTGATGCTGTCGAGGGTATACTTAGTCTGTATTTGCTGGTTGGCCTCTTCCCTAATGTCTGTTAAACTAGTGCTACTTCTAATCCTACTTCTAGTGTTTGGGTTAATGTAATTGGTTTTAACAGTATTATTATTCCTTTTATATTTAACTGTTTCGGTTGTTGTACGAAAATACGGTACCATAGTAAAAATTGCTCGTTTGCTTATAACGAGAGTGCATTATTCAAGGAAAAGGAGTAACATAGCTTGAAAATTATTTCTAATTGTATTTTACGTTTAAGTGACCTATTCCAACCAGTTGCGTCCAGCGCATCGACATGTTGTTCGAGTTGCTTCACTGACCTGTTCAACAACGATCCGATTCGCGTCCAGCGTTAGATAAAATTCAAGCTTGTCACTGATCTTGTTGTAAGGAAACAATCTTTAAAAATTTTCTCTTGTTGGCTTATAAGCAGCATATGTTTTGTTTATATTTATTACTTTTAGACCATGGATTTTAAAAAAAATACATGGTCTATTGTGTTTGTCAGAATGTGCGTAACAGGCAGAAGGAGGCATATGCTCAGGTTCACTAGCCGAGTCGATTAAGCCATGTCTGTCTGTCCGTCTGTATGAACGCCTATATCTTAGAAACTAAAAAAGCTAGAGCCACCAAATTTGGTGACAACACTTATGTGAATCATACGCTGTAAAATTTTTATTGAAATTTGGGCAACGCCTACTTCCGCCCCCGCAAATCAAAAAACCGTATTGCAAGTGCCTATATTTCAGAAACTAAAAAAGCTAGAGCCACCAAATTTGGTGACAACACTTATGTGAATCATACGCTGTAAAATTTTTATTAAAATTTGGGACATGACTTACTATCACCACCTAAACCATCGCTGAAAATTTGGTTCCGATCGGATAATTAACATAAAAGTTATTCAATGTTTCATATAGATTTGCACTTCGCCCACTGCAAGCAAGCAAGCAGTGTTTTTTCCAAGCAGTGTTTTTTTCCAAATGCTTGGACTGCTTGGCGTCTAACTGAAAATAATATGTACTGTTTATTATTTTTCTTTGAAAAACACGTTTACCAATAACAGTTTGTCTAAATCTGATTTTTTTCATAACCTTGAAAAGTCTATGGTCTTATACAGTCAACACTTGACTGTTGCCATTCTTACTTGTTATTTTTATACCCGCTACTCATAGAGTAGAAGGGTATTATAACTTTGTTCAAACCGAAAATGTATGTAACAGGCAGAAGGAGACACGTCCGACCCCATAAAGTATATATATTCTGGGTCAGGATCAACAGCCGAGTCGATATAGGCATGTCCCTCAGTCCGTCTGTCCGTCTGTCTGACTGTCCGTCTGTCTGTCCGTGTGAAAATCTAGATCTCAGCTATTATAAGAGCTAGAACTACAAATTTGGTGACAAAATGTGTTATTATTGCACGCTGATCAAGTTTATTTTGGATTTCAGCCACGCCCCCTTCCGCCCCTGTACATAAAAAAAAATTGATTAGAAGCGCAATTTTGATGCCATATTGTTCATTTTCGGTTTAAATGATAACTATAGATAGCCGTTTTTTTTGTTCCGCAAATAAATGATGTACGAGCAGCTGGGTAGCGGGTATATTACAGTCGAGCACACTCGACTGTAGCTTTCTTACTTGTTATATATATGAAGGAGCGTATACGGTTAATTTTGTTTATGCAGCGAGTCCCTGATATTTCTTTTTATATTTTACTTTATTTCTCTGCCGTTGCGAGTTCACCTTTTTGCATAGTCAATTATCGATTGCCACACACCGCAACTCTACCAGGGCCACACTCGATCTCAATGTATATTGAGACCTCACAATCAAATACAACCCGTCCTTTCGATAAGACAAGTACAACCCGTCCTTTCTATAAGTTTCTTAGGCAGTTGACCATCGATAAGGCGCCCATTTCAAAATAACCTTTTCTTCACCGACACGGCCATTCTGATAAATTACACGCCCTTGTGTATGGCCTACGCTCTGCAATAAATCTGAAATTCTTACACTCGATACAAACTTCAGCTTTAATTATACCATTCGACCATTGAAAATGGTCAAAAATGGTATACTAATTTTGTGCAAATGTACGTAACAGGCAGAAGGAGGCATGGCAGACCCCACAAAGTATATATATTCTGACTCAGGATCACTAGGCTGAGTCCATTGAGCCATGTCCGTCTGTGTGTCCGTCTGTCAGTTTGAACGTCTAGATCTCAGCTATTTTCAATACTTTTTACTCCTTTTGCCGGCAGCTCTGCTTGCAGCCTTGTGCCGAATAGTTTGTGCGTGTACGACGGTGAAATGGGTTAAGTTGTGGACTGCAAAACGAACAGAACTATTATGCATTTACAGGTTCGAGTCCACCCGCATCAAAAATTAAATATGTGCAAAAAATTATTTTATTTTATTTTAGATTTTGACTTTGCATAAATATTGTAAGTCCATGGCCTTTTACGATTAAAATATGATTGTAGCCGTTCTTTATCGTTCCGCAAATAATTTTGATGTACGAGCAGCTGGGTAGTGTATGCAACTTTAAGTTAGCTTTATTGTCTTTAATGGTATTTTCGTTTAGCTTTCCGTAATCTATCACTTGTCCCCATTTTTTATTATTTGCCGCATTGGGCTTTTGTCATACGAGGAAAATTTGTGCGCTCCATGGAGAGTGGCTATGTCTATTTTTTGATTTGTCTTTATATCTCTTGTCTTTCTACCGGACTGTATCGAAATCGTTTTGTATGTAGGAGAATTTCATCTGTCGTTTGTATTTTATGCTTAACAAAATTAGTGAAGGTCAGGTTGTTTCCTACTTGATGAAAGAGCTTTGGAAATTTTTTGCACAGGTTTTTTAGTCCTGATATTTCTTCCGCGGTTCAGGTGGTCTGTACGAAGTTGGGTCAGAATATTAACTACGGATATGGCATTCATTTCAATATAGTCACTTTTTGTGTATCTTTTGACTTGTAATTCTGTGCCGAGACACAACTTTTGTTTATCCTGTGAGTAATTGATTATTTCCATACAACTAAGATTGTTTTTAGCTTGATACAGTCCTCCTGATATAATAATATCATCAGCAATTTTTGAAGTCTCGCACCAGAATGCGCCGTTATCGATGTTTACAGGCAGTTTAACTATGTTTTTGGAAGTCTCGTCTAGAATAAGAAGCTCTGTTACTTTCTGAATATACTTTAATATTGAAATGTTGAGTTTCTAGTGTTAAGTCTGAAATATTAACAATTGCTCTCAGCTTTTGGAGGGTGTCCATTCCGATTAATCCAACGAAGTGTGGATGGAATTGAAATAATATTAGTTGATAACGTGTGTTATCCGAAAATTCTTTAAACAGGGGTAATACAGTCTTTTGATGAAAGCAGTGTACGTTAAGTAATAGAGCTTAGATCAATTAAGTTAATTTGATTTGAAAGGAAAACCACCAATGAACGATAAGGCTCCTGTTTCAATTAAAAAATTTAGAGGGTACCCGAATTTTAGATGGACGATAATGTAGAGAAGGGCAGACCTGGGTTTTTCTTTAACTAGGTATCATGGTTGCTTCTTGAGGCACTTCGTGGAAAATTTGAGTTCTCGTCTATATTATATAGTTGAGCCAATTGAGCATATTCAGTTGAAGCTTTCTCAATATTATGCATCGAGACCCTGTTTCTGTTAGAATTTGGATTTTCTTGTCTTCTCTGTTCGGTACTACGTTCATTCTGGTGGTCTTTCGACATAATAGCCTGTACGCTATTCTTTTTATGTTGACGATTGTCCTCGTCGATAGGGGCATACTGTACTCATACGATAGTCTCTTTTCTTCCCGTATTCTCTTGGTTTGTTATAGTTGGTTTGGTTGCTTTAATATCTCTTTTGATGTCCATCAGTTCTACTACCCTGGCCTCTGTAATCTTTCTTTCTGTTTTCTTGCTTCACCCTATTGTCTTGGAAATAAATATCCCTTTGTTTTGATAAGTATTGGTTCGCATTCTTTAGTATCTGTTAAATTAAACAGTTGTTTTGATTTCGCAAATTTTTTCGAACAAAACATGTATTGGTTATTGACAATAGGCGAGGTTATGTAATTCGAACATAAGAGTTTGTTCGTCTCGCTTGTCGGAACAATGCAAAATTGAAGCGTATTTGATTTCATCCCAGTTAAGGCCGGCTCCCGATGTGTGTATCGCATACTCGGCCTTGCCTTCAAGCTTCTCCCTAATTGCTCTTAAGAGCATTTGTCCGTAAGGGGTTTTATCAGTCCCTCTGATCAGAAAGAGAATTTTTTCCAGATTATTAATGAAATAGCTGAGCTTTTTGGGATACCGTCATAAGGAGGAAGGACGCCAATCACGTCAGGTAATTTAAGAGACGAAACTAGGTCTATATTGCTTCCTGTTATAGCAACCTGGTTAGGTGGAGGAGAACTTGATGCTGAATTCATTGATGCTGTCGAGGGTATACTTAGTCTGTATTTGCTGGTTGGCCTCTTCCCTAATGTCTGTTAAACTAGTGCTACTTCTAATCCTACTTCTAGTGTTTGGGTTAATGTAATTGGTTTTAACAGTATTATTATTCCTTTTATATTTAACTGTTTCGGTTGTTGTACGAAAATACGGTACCATAGTAAAAATTGCTCGTTTGCTTATAACGAGAGTGCATTATTCAAGGAAAAGGAGTAACATAGCTTGAAAATTATTTCTAATTGTATTTTACGTTTTAGTGACCTATTCCAACCAGTTGCGTCCAGCGCATCGACGTGTTGTTCGAGTTGCTTCACTGACCTGTTCAACAACGATCCGATTCGCGTCCAGCGTTAGATAAAATTCAAGCTTGTCACTGATCTTGTTGTAAGGAAACAATCTTTAAAAATTTTCTCTTGTTGGCTTATAAGCAGCATATGTTTTGTTTATATTTATTACTTTTAGACCATGGATTTTAAAAAAAATACATGGTCTATTGTGTTTGTCAGAATGTGCGTAACAGGTAGAAGGAGGCATATGCGACCCCATAAAGTATATATATTCTTGCTCAGGTTCACTAGCCGAGTCGATTAAGCCATGTCTGTCTGTCCGACTGTAGGAACGCCTATATCTTAGAAACTAAAAAAGCTAGAGCCACCAAATTTGGTGACAACACTTATGTGAATCATACGCTGTAAAATTTTTATTGAAATTTGGGCAACGCCTACTTCCGCCCCCGCAAATCAAAAAACCGTATTGCAAGTGCCTATATTTCAGAAACTAAAAAAGCTAGAGCCACCAAATTTGGTGACAACACTTATGTGAATCATACGCTGTAAAATTTTTATTAAAATTTGGGACATGACTTACTATCACCACCTAAACCATCGCTGAAAATTTGGTTCCGATCGGATAATTAACATAAAAGTTATTCAATGTTTCATATAGATTTGCACTTCGCCCACTGCAAGCAAGCAAGCAGTGTTTTTTCCAAGCAGTGTTTTTTTTCAAATGCTTGGACTGCTTGGCGTCTAACTGAAAATAATATGTACTTTTTATTATTTTTCTTTGAAAAACACGTTTACCAATAACAGTTTGTATAAATCTGATTTTTTTCATAACCTTGAAAAGTCTATGGTCTTATACAGTCAACACATGACTGTTGCCATTCTTACTTGTTATTTTTATACCCGCTACTCATAGAGTAGAAGGGTATTATAACTTTGTTCAAACCGAAAATGTATGTAACAGGCAGAAGGAGACACGTCCGACCCCATAAAGTATATATATTCTGGGTCAGGATCAACAGCCGAGTCGATATAGGCATGTCCCTCTGTCCGTCTGTCTGACTGTCCGTCTGTCCGTCTGTCTGTCCGTGTGAAAATCTAGATCTCAACTATTATAAGAGCTAGAACTACCAAATTTGGTGACAAAATGTGTTATTATTGCACGCTGATCAAGTTTTTTTTGGATTTCGTCCACGCCCCCTTCCGCCCCTGTACATAAAAAAAAAATTGATTAGAAGCGCAATTTTGATGCCATATTGTTCATTTTCGGTTTAAATGATAACTATAGCTATTTATATATAGCTATAGCTATTATCTCTGAAAATTTGGTAACAATCGGATAATAAACACAGAAGTTATTCAGCTTAACGTTTTCCATAGCTGTAATCAGCGCTGCCGGCAGCGCAAATTCTAAATTTGTATAGGAAATAATAAGAAATTCTTTATTTGAACAAGAAATAATAAGAATGCCTTACAATGCAAATTTTTGCAGTTGTTGGATAACAGCGTCAGTAGCTTAGTGGAAAAGCGATGAACTCCTGAACCGACAGGCCCGTGGTTTGATTCTCAGTTCATGCCGCTTAAGCTTTTTATACCCGCTACTCATAGAGTAGAAGGGTATTATAACTTTGTTCAAACTGAAAATGTATGTAACAGGCAGAAAGAGACACCTCAGACCCCATAAAGTATATATATTCTGGCTCAGGATCAACAGCCGAGTCGATATAGCCATGTCCGTCTGTCCGTCTGTTTGTCTGTCCGTCTGTCCGTCTGTCTGTCCGTGTGAAAATCTAGATTTCAGCTATTATAAGAGCTAGGATTACCAAATTTGGGGACAAAATGTGCTATTATTGCACGCAGATCAAGTTTATTTTGGATTTTGGCCACGCCCCCTTCCGCCACTGTAAATCGAAAAAAATTTATTACAAGCGCAATTTTGATGCCATATTGTTCATATTCGGTTTACATGATAACTATAGCTAGCCAGAAGATCTCTGAAAATTTGGTAACAATCGGATAATAAACACAGACGTTATGCAGCTTAACGTTTTCCATAGCTGTAAGCAGCGCTGCCAGCAGCGCAGCGAATAGTGTGTGCGTGTAGGGTGGTGCAATGGGTTAAGTTGTGGACTGCAAAATGAACAGTACTATTATGCATTCACGGGTTCGAGTCCCGCCTGCATCAAAAATTAAATGTGTGCAAAAATATTTTTATACCCGCTACTCATAGAGTAGAAGGGTATTATAACTTTGTTCAAACCGAAAATGTATGTAACAGGCAGAAGGAGACACCTCCGACCCCATAAAGTATATATATTCTGGCTCAGGATCAACAGCCGAGTCGATGTAGCCATGTCCGTCTGTCTGTCCGTGTGAAAATCTAGATCTCAGCTACTATAAGAGCTAGGACAACCAAATTTGGTGACAATATGTGTTATTATTGCACGCTGATCAAGTTTATTTTGGATTTTGGCCACGCCCCCTTCCGCCCCTGTAAATCGAAAAAAATTGATTACAAGCGCAATTTTTATGCCATATTGTTCATTTTATAT
Source organism: Zaprionus ghesquierei (assembly GCA_018904095.1). Classification (NCBI taxonomy): domain Eukaryota; kingdom Metazoa; phylum Arthropoda; class Insecta; order Diptera; family Drosophilidae; genus Zaprionus; species Zaprionus ghesquierei. The sequence goes on along the minus strand of JAEIGP010000622.1, from coordinate 6,217 downwards.
ATAGTAACATATCCATTCAACACCCACACCCCAACCACATATATTATAATTGTACATTAGAATATAACAAAGAGAATTATTGTAAAACTCACGTACACATATTAAAATTTAAGTACTAAACACATTAAATCTTAAGCGCAAATTGTAATCAAAAAACAAGAGCCCTTCGATTAACTTTGGCCATTAACGCACATGCCTAGTGTCATGTTTCAAGTCACCCCACACTTCAAAAGTACTGTTCCCACAGATCATAAACTAAACAATTGTCCCCAATTCTGAAATCTTAACGATAAACAAATCTCCCCCAAATCCAAAACGGGAACCAACTGAAATAATAAAGCCAACTGAAATAATAAAACCCTATTGCCCGAGTCACCGCTCACGCACTTGTCTCAGGATTCTCAAATTACCTCCGATTTTAAGAGAGCCCCTCTCTGCACGATAGAACCAAAACTCATAGCTAAAACTCTCTTTAACACACTTCGCTCTTAAGCTTGCCTATATAAACGCGAAGACGTCCCCTTACAAGAGTTCAGTTCTGAGTATACTATCAATCGAGATAGTTTCGCCAAAGCCTCGTTTCGACTTTGAAACCCTATTATCCGACCAAGTGATAATCTAATGGCTCCAGTTCTTCCTTAGTTACTTTGGAAGTAAATAAAGTGTTCAAGTAAAAATCAAACAATCGTTGTTTTTTTTACTTGACCATAACTCTCAATCTGTTTCTATATAGTTTATATGATAACTATAGCTAGCCAGATGATCTCTGAAAATTTGGTAACAATCGGATAATAAACACAGACGTTATGCAGCTTAACGTTTTCCATAGCAGCATTGTGCCGAATAGTGTGTGCGTGTAGGGTGGTGAAATGGGTTAAGTTGTGGACTGCATAACGAACAGAACTATTATGCATTTATGGGTAATAGTCCCACCGGCATCAAAAATTAAATGTGTGCACAAAATTATTTTTTTTACCCGCTACTCATAGAGTAGAAGGGTATTATAACTTTATTCAAACCGAAAATGTATGTAACAGGCAGAAGGAGACACCTCAGACCCCATAAAGTATATATATTCTGGCTCAGGATCAACAGCCGAGTCGATATAGCCATGTCCGTATGTCTGTCTGTCCGTCTTTCTGTCCGTGTGAAAATCTAGATCTCAGCTATTACAAGAGCTAGATCTACTAAATTTGGTGACAAAATGTGTTATTATTGTACACTGATCAAGTTTATTTTGGATTTTGGCCACGCCCCCTTCCGCCCCTGTAAATCGAAAAAAATTGATTACAAGCGCAGTTTTGTGAAAACCTAGATTTCAGCTATTATAAGAGCTAGAACCACCAAATTTGTTGACAAAATGTGTTATTATTGCACGCTAATGAAGTTTATTTTGGATTTTGGCCACGCCCCCTTTCGCCCCCTCAAATCGAAAAAAATTGATTAGAAACGCAATTTTGATGCCATATTGTTCATTTTCGGTTTATATGATAACTATAGCTAGCCAGATGATCTCTGAAAATTTGGTAACAATCGGATAATAAACACAGAAGTTATTCAGCTTAACGTTTTCCATAGCTGTAAGCAGCGCTGCCAGCAGCGCTGCTTGCAGCATTGTGTTTTTTTTTTTGGGACCCGGTCGCATTCCCTCTCTTGGTGCGTTGCTGTGTAACGCTCCTTCGTTAACTCTTTAGTCGCCTTTTACGACAAGCCGAGCCCGCTGAGGTGGTATTCTTGGTCCGCCACCACACGGGTGGTCCAGACCAACGGGTCTGCTGGCCGTCTCATCGATGCGAACACGTTTCATCATGCCTATTATAATGCCATGAGCCCTCTCCCACACGGTTTTGTCCGCCAGAATATTGCGCATTAGACTTCTCGGGCTGAGCGGAGTTCCAGCAAGAGTCTTTAGTATCTCCCTCTCTGTACGAAACCTAGTGCAGTGCATTAGTATATGTTCCGCTGTTTCGGCTACGTCGTTGCAGAACAGGCACAGGGCTGAGTCCACATGGCGAAACCTGAAGAGGTAACCCCGGAAGCAACCATGGTCGGTGATGAACTGGGTTAAGTGATAGTACAGCACTTTGTGTTCACACCCTGCCCACCCGGATAAATCTGGAAGCAGCTGGTAGGTCCATCTCCCTTGTTGTGAGTGTTGCCACCTAGTCTGCCACACCCCATAAAGCCAGACACTGATCTCTTCACCGGTAACACCTTCTCGAGACAGGTATTGGGCTTCAGCTGCATCTTCCGATATTGTTCTGAATCCTCTTATCAGTCTAAGAGCCAGGGTCCGTGATACTGCACGCGCGTTGTCCAGGTAAGTCACTCTATTCGTGACACTCCTCCAGATGGGGGCAGCGTATAGAAGCGATGATTTCGCGACTGCCACTAGCAGCCTCCTGGCCGGCATCCTGGGTCCACCTATATTTGGCATGAGTCTTGCCGGTGCTGCTGCTGTCATCGCTGCCTTCCTACTGGCGTATCTCGCATGCTCCTTGAATGACAGTCTATGGTCAATAAGAACACCCAGATACTTCAGGGATCCAGCAGACTCTATTTGAGCGTCTTTGACCGCGACACGTATACTCTCGACGGCCTTTCTGCAGCTCAACAACACTGCTTCGGACTTGTGCGCAGCGATGATTAGACCGGCATTCTCCAGCCAACTAATAGCTGAGCTAATCGCTGCATTGCTCTTGTCCTGTAACTCCGGAATAGTTTTGGCAACCGCTGCTACTGCCACGTCGTCAGCAAAGCAGAGTAGCTCCACTCCACTGGGCTTGCTGATGGACAATATCCCTTCGTACATTATGTTCCACAGTATTGGACCAAGTACCGACCCTTGTGGGACACCTGCGGTGACGTGGTGTTTTCTTGGCCCGCCATCAGTATCGTACCATAGTATACGGTCCCTGAAGTAGCTGCCAATGATGATCCTGAGGTAACGAGGAATACCCATGTTGCGCATGGCCCCAAGGATGTTTGGCCATCTCGCCGTATTGAATGCATTTTTCACGTCTAGCGTGATGATGGCGCAGTACTCCTTGCTGCCACCTAGCCATCTGTCACCATCGAGGGCGGACTTGGCCAGATCTCTTATGGCAGTGAGGAGCGTCGAGAGTGCTTTTCCTCTCCGGAAGCCATACTGGTGTCTTTGTAGGCCATCGGGGCTCTCAGTGATCAGCTCAAATCGAGTGTATAGGATGCGTTCGAAGAGCTTTCCCACAATATCCAGCAGACATAGTGGGCGGAAACTGCCTGCAGAATTAGTTGTAGCCTTACCTTTCGGCAACAATACCAGCCTCATGTTCTTCCAGCGAGAAGGGAAGACACCATCTATCAGACACTGTTGGAAGGTGTCCCTGAAGATTTCAGGCTTGGCATTTGCGGCAGCCATAACTACGACGCCTGGGATGCCATCGAGACCTGGGGCTTTGTTGGGCTTAATTCTCTTTGCCGCTTCGATGACCTCACATGTAGTGACACACGGGAAGTCGGGGACAGGGATTTCTTGTGCGGGTTGCCATAGAGTATCCTGATCTGGGAATAGCTCCTCCACGATGCTTGATAATAGAGCCGGGTCCTGTGGAGTGCCTCCTTCAGCGGCTTTCAGCTTATTGCAAACCAATTTGTAGGCGGGACCCCACGGATCATCGTCTACGCTCGCCAGCAGCTCTTTAAAAGCATTTGCTTTAGCAGCAGCAATGCCATTTCTGAGCTCCGCACGTTTCGATCTGTCCCTCTCATGTAAATCTGAGTGCTGAGAGTGACCTCTGGCTCGTTGCGCCTGTCTCCTTGCCCTGAAGCATTCCGAGCGTAGCTGGTTGAGAGAGCCGTTCCACCAGTAGACCGGAGGTTTGCGTTTACTTCTTTGCTTCTTACGCGGCATCGCTGCATCGCATGCAGCTTCCAGCATCTTCATGAGCGCCGCCACCATGGTTTCCGCATGTCCATTTGTAAGCACCATTTGTTCGATGTTGAAAGCCAGCATGTCCTTGTCAAGTTTTTTGATGTCCCATGCATGCCCAAGAGTACTCCTTGCCAGACGTTGTGTGATGCATAACGTGCGCGCGCTGAATGTAATTAGGGCATGATCGGTCAGCGTTACGTCCTCCTGAACCGTCCATTTAGCAGTGGGGGCTAGGCTTCTGTTGACAAAGGTGACATTGATGAATGATGTACCTCTGTCGTTATTAAACGTCGGCTTGCCGCCGTCATTCAACAGCACCAGATCCAGCTGGTTCATGGCATCAATAACGGCCCGTCCTCTGAGATTGGATATCCGGCTTCCCCATTCTATTGCCCAGGCGTTGAAGTCACCTGCAATGACTACAGGCTTGCGCCCTCTAGCGTGGTGAATTAAAGTATTTAACAATTCCTCGAAGAGGTCCGGACTGTCACTAGGCGGGGCGTAGCAGCTATATAGGTGAACACCCTTAACTTTAGCGTACGCAATGCCACGCATAGGCACGCTTTCCTGTTCCTCTATGTAGAGGTTTCTGCAGCATATGACTGCCGCCTTACGTGTAGAGTCGAAGAGCACTCCTGAGTTTCCCGCACCAGGGGCGTACGGTTCGCTCAGAAGCATGACGTCAGCATTGCGCTCTCTCGCTGTCTGGGACAGGAGGCTCTGTGCAGCTGCGCAGTGGTTAACATTTAGTTGGAAGATGTTAATCATCATCACGGCGACTCAGGACTCCTTTTTTTGTGCTCGCTTTGAAGGTAGGGCATGCATAACTACCTGTCGGGTGATTTCTGTCTACATCGCTGTTGCAGATCAGGCATTTCGGCTGATTATCACAGCCCTTCGCTTTGTGCCCACGTTCGCCGCACCGAAGACAGCAGTCCGAGCGGTCAGGCTCCTTACAGTTGATGGCCCTGTGACCGTAACCCAGGCATTTATAGCATCTTGTGGGGCGTGTGTCTTGAATGATGCGACAGCGAGACCAGCCAACGGTTACCGAGCCCTTTTTTAGGACGCCTATTGCGTCGTTAACGCTAATCGTAACCGTCGCCACTTGGGTCCCATCTCGCATTTTGCGCATCCCCGCACATCTTCTGGCTTCAGCTGAATACCTTCAAATTGGGAGGCCATGCAGTTGTAGAGCTCCATTGCTGTCGTCGCCTCATCCATGCCGCTGCAGGTTAGCGCCATTCTCTGCGCGCCCGTGCGGACCGCAGCCATTTCCCTGAGGGATTCCTCGATCGCTCCTTTATATTTGGGCACGCTTGCAGAAACTTTTCCCTCCACTTCGAGCAACAACTCGCCTTGTTGGGTCCTCCTGATTTTCTTGACATGACTGCCAAGTTCTGTCAGGCTCGGGTCGGCTTTGAGCTTACGGAGCATGTCCGAGTATGAAATTTCTCCCGTCTTTTTAATTATTATCGCCTCCGGCTTTTTGCGTAGTCGTTTAGGTGCCACCTTAGTCCACTCCGCCTTTTTGTTACCCTCTTTGGCTACGGACGCGAAGCTGGGCGGAAGTGGCTCCTTAATTTTGGACGTCTGCAATGTCACATCCTTGTTAGCGGGAAGCTTCTTCGGGGCAGGCTTCACTGGGGCGCTCTTTTTGCTGGCTGCCGGGGTGCACGCTGGTTGCAGTCGCGCTTCCGTCTGGGTTGCCGTGCTCTTCGTTGGGGCCACCTTAGCGATGGCATCCTGCAGCTGGATTGCTCTGGCATTTAGAGCTGCCATCTCCAAAATTACCCCCTTAGTTTCCCGGGTGACGTGGCGCTGCGTCTCAAAGGCTGATAACAGTACCGTTATTTTCCGTTCCAAAATGCCCAAAATGCTGCGCAGGTCCTCGTTTTTGTAGGCCGAAAGGTCTAGTGGCCTAATCGGCGAAACAGGCGGGGTTTTCGCTGAGGCTTTTTGGGTCGGCACGCTATGAGATCGGAGATCTTCTTCTTGGTCGCTGGCGGTGCTGAAGGGGCCAAGTTCTCTCCTACTATAACATCACTGATGCTGGGTATTGAAGTCAGCGTCTGGGAGACGGCTTGCGCTACGCTCACGGCCGCTGGAACTGGGATTTCAGCTCCTCGCTCCGTTATTCCCGCTCCTCTTGTGGGGGACCTGGACATTCTGGCGCTTCGTTTGAATGGGTCCACCACGTCGTCGGGGGCAATGCCCCCGTTGTACCGTGCATTAATTGGCAGGTGTCAACAACTTACCCTTATGCGTACGTAGCGCCAAATTTTAAATTTAAATTTACGTGAT